>WEKX01029643.1:2599-18679 GCA_013390025.1 Pitta sordida | reverse complement strand
CATAATATTCTGTGTGATTCTGTAGTGTCATGAAAATTCCATCCCTTCTTGATTTTTGAATGTGAAGTAAACTATAAAATGATCTGCTTGAACAGATGGGTCTTGTTTAAATAATGGTAAGTTAAACCATTTATGAAATCGGAGGATTTCTGTGCTAAGGGATACATTTCTGAGAAGACACCAGCTAAGTAACAATTCAGGGACAGTTGCCTTTTGTCTTTGCATAGTAATTTGTGAGACAAAATAAGGTAAATCATTTTTCTCGTAATTAAATTTAAAGAGGTTTTGTGGTGTGGGTGTTGTTTTTAAGGAGGGCTTTAATTTCTCTTCAGAAACCTGCATCTGTTGTTTCATGTATACATAGCATGTAAACAGTCTGGGTTCACTTGCCAAGAAAGTTTGGGGGGTGGCAAGGGGGACACATGACTACTTGTTTCACATGCTAAAAATCTTCTCAAAAAATGGTGAAGTAGTCCCAAAGACTTCGTTCCTGCCAGATCCACATAAAGCAGAGAGCCAAAATAAGTCTACTGTGTAAATCACTATTGAAATTCATCTTTAAATAATTAAATATTTGTCTTGTAGATTCATGCATGTAATTCCTAAGTGCAGCATGCACAGGCGTAACTTTCTATGTTTTAGATGAACTGGATGTAAGGATTACTGCTTATTCAAGAGGTCTATGTCTGACTTATTTAGAAGGGGGCAAGCAGGGGGAAATTACCATGTTTCTATTTAGAAAACACATTCATTAAGTGAGTATTATGTTTCAATAGTGTTAACAAGCTTTCTGTCATGTACTTGGGAAAGATGTTCTTCAATCATTGATAATGATATCTACTAGGTAGTAAATGAGAGCAAGCATGGCAAGAGTAGCAGCTGGATAATGGGATTTTTCCAAGTTTTCTCAGTACCTTTTAGTCTTAAAAATTAGTGTAACCTTACAAACTGTGGGGAAAGTTAGCTTAGGACTAGCTGTTTTATTTCTAGCTTATGTAGTTGTTCTGTAGCATAGTGGGTAAGGACCATAGTCCCGAACTAGTTCAGTCTGCATAACTTGGACTCAACCTCTTGTATCACCCCTGGGGGAAAAGAAAATGCCTCCTGTTGATATTGGTCTGCCACCCACTGTGGGACTGGGCCAAGGGAGCCATTTTTCATTTGCATCTGTTCCCCGGAGGTGTTTAAGAGAAGACTTGATGAGAAGCTCAGTGACATGGTCTAGATGGTGAGAGGCTTGGATGGATGGAGCGTGTTGCCCGTGGTTCCACAATTGTGGGCCTGATCGCTGGGTGGGCATTCGCTTGGGAGTTGGACTAGATGATCCTGTGGGTCCCTTCCTACTCAGAATAACCTGTGAACTTGTAGCTGGTGGAATTCAAGCTCAGTATCGTTGAAGAAGCAAGGATGTAGTAGCAGTGACTTGGTCAGTATGAGTTGAGAAGGCTGAGGTAGGGTTGGAAACAAGAAGAAAAATACTGGAGGATTGGATAGGGAAAATCTTTGCATGGCTGCATGGTTTTTTCCTTTACTTAAACCTCTACTAGATTGGATATCAGACCTATCACCTTGCCAGGTGTTTTACAGTTTAATGCAGTTATAGCCATGCAATAGAAATGCTATCCTTACTGAAAAGCAAAGCAGCAAACATTTTGGGATGTTTTGGTGTTAACAAAAGGGGAAGTTTGTAATGGGTTACATAAATTTTCATGAGCATAGTAAGTATTCACTTATGTGAATTGTTCTCCTCCTGGAAATAGTGTTATAATAAGATGTGCAAGCTTACGGCTAAAATATGTATAGTAATGTCAAAAATGAAGCTTCAGTTGTTCCAGTCCGTGCAATTGCATTGCTGTAGGACTGTTTGGCTTTCTTCTGGTCTCGTCTATTATTGTTGGGCTGGAAAATCCTGCCCTCTACATGTTTAATCAGGAATTGCCACTAAGCTTTTCACTTGAGACCTAGTGGCTCTCAGCATCCACCTTTCTCTTGCATATCACTTCATGCTGCAGCAATGTATAAAAGCTTCCATATTGCCAGTCCCTTAATAAAATGCAGATATATTTTTCTCCTCTCAAATGGACATTTTCCAACTGTCAACTACCAGGAGAAATTTTGTTGATCATAACTTGGCCAAGCTCCACTGGTTTTTAGAAGCTCCATGCTGTTAAGTTGAGCTAAGGCTTGCTTTTCATCAGTGTAATAATATTGACTTGAATGGAATTTCTCCAGCTTTTTTGAATTTGCACCTGCCCAAAGATCAAGTAATCAGATGTCGTCTTGCAGACCTGTTCTAAGGAGATAGCTCTGTGTTTTCCCACATTTATGTAGCAAACGGAAGAAAGGATTATTATGACGAATGTCAAGGACTTTCATTTCTCACTCCCTTCCACAACCTGTGAGTTCTTGTGCTTTATAGCATTTTTGTGAATAATGCTTGAAATGAGACTGTTAGCATTTGGAGTTTGTTGCCCATCAAAGCAAAGCAATACTCTAGTTACTTGTAAATTATTCCTTTTTCAGGAGGAATGAGGGAAAAAGAAACAAGATGCAATTGTCTATGTGCTGTGCCTCTTAATTGGCAGAAGGTGCTGTGTTTTCTCAGTGCCAATAGGCAAGACTGTACTGGGGAGTACTGAAAAAGCTTCAAACTTTGTAAGGATATTTTATTAAAGTTGATTATGTATGGTGCACTTGCTAGGAACTGTCTTCATAAACTACCAGTTACTATCATCTGCTTTTCTTTCCTGCTATATCTTACAGCCCATTTCTTGTTGACAGGCCCATGTTATAGTATATGCCCTGTATTTGATGATATAAGATACATATGTACTACTGAAGCTTTCTCATTCAGCTATCTCAGTGCATTATGAGTGGGAGTAAGGACTGGGATACCCGTTGGGTTTTACCCTAGAATATTTAGTTTTGGTAATGTAAACTTGCATTCGTAAATTACTGTGGGAATGTAGTTGTAACAATTAATTTTTCTCTAAGTGCTGTGTGTTCTATTTTAGAAAGAAAAAATAATTACTCCCAGTTTTTTTTAAAAACCCTTCTCAATACTTTTTTCAAATGGCTGTGAATTTCTTCATTGCACCTTAGTTGCTTTCTTATGAGTTGAGGCACTTTCTGCTTTTTGCTTCAGAGGAAAACCTCTAGAATCTCATCAAGGCCACCAGCAGGGTTGCTTGGAAAAAGTTACCTCCTGTGAGAAACAAGTGTGGTGCTTATGTGAGCCATTCAGGCTGGATAATGTAGAGGCTGAAGCATAACATCCAGCAGAAGTGTGTGTCAGTAGCTGCAGCCTGATTAAGGGGTGCCTCTGTGGACAATAGAGAAGTAATCCCATGATGTGTATAGGGTTTGAACACCTCAAAACATTTAAAGTATTCTGCTAGAGAGGTGTTAGTTAGTTCTGTTAATTGTGGTACTGAAATATTTCCCTATGCCTATACAAAATGCACCTTATTAGCTGTAGGAAAACAGTAAAAAAATTATTTTAAAAGCTCAGAAGTGCTCTGAGATCAGTAATGATGGCAAAAGGAAACAAAATAGTGCAATAAATAATGAACTCTGTTACCCTAAAACTGAAAACAGGAGATGCTGGGCTGGTGTGTTGTAATTTTAATTGAAGTTCATTTCTTCTCATTCTTGAATTTACTTCTTTGATTAAAGAATCTTTTCTTTAGGTATTAGGTGTTTTCTAAAGTTTCCTACAGAATCACAGAATATTATGAGTTGGAAGGGACCCACAAGGATCATCTAGTCCAACTCACCATCTAACACCTAATACCCGTACAGAGACCGAGAGCACATCCCAGAGTGGTAACACAGTCTAGTTCCCTCACAGTCTAGCCGGCCACTCCGAGCCAGAAGGGACCCAGGATCATCCAGCCCTACGCCCCCTAGCTAGACCATGTCACTAAGCTCCTCATCGAGTCTTCTCTTAAACACCTCCAGGGACAGCAACTCCTTCACCTCCCTGGGCAGTCCATTCCAATGTGCAATCACTCTCTCTGTGAAAAACCGCTTCCTAATATTAAGATTAAACCTCCCCTGATGTAGCTTGAGGCCCTGCTATTGTGATTTTTTTCATTGCTTTATACCTCAGTTAGGTTTGAATTCATAACAGTCTGTTCTAGAGTTTTTAAATATCCTAAATAGACTCTGTAGATACATTGTCTCCTCTGGTGCTGGTTTTGGACTGCCTGAAACAAAGTTTCAGGATGTGGTTTGAGATCCACTTCTTGCTTGTTTATTATGGGTCATTGAGCTATGAAATAAGAACAGGTGACTGGACTTGACTTGGTATTAAAGATGTTGGCTTGGAATTTGCTAAATTCCATTTTTATTGCAGAGAGTTACTATTATTTTCTGATGTAATGGTAGCAAGTCACCTGATTTATTTTTCCTTAATTTCCCAAAGGGAAAGGTCCTAATAATGTTGTATTTCTTGTATGACCTAGTGGACGAAATGGAGTCATACAAATGTTCATGAGAAAGTGGTTTCAGTAAGCAAAGCTGAAATTTTGTATGTCATATTCTCTATTAAATAATCACAAAAAATAGTTTGAGTCATTTTTAGGTGACACTTCTGAGTCACCAAATCGTTCTTAGAGAGGAAAATATATTTTTTTTAATAATGAAATGTCTTTTCAGTGAAAGACAAAATTAACACACATTGCCCCTACCCCATATTTTTATTGGGCTGCTAGAAGTGGCTTACTCAGCCTAAACGGGAAAGTGTTGCAGCAGAGATGGAGGTCTCAATCGTCACCCGACTGAAAACTGATAACAGAGTGTTTGTTGTCAGAGTTCAACTCAGGTGTCAAGTCTGGACGAAGATGCAGTAGGTGCCTTCTGCAGTAATATAACAACCAAGAAGGTTGACAACTGCCATGTCAGTGACACACATTGATTAATGTCCTCTGTAGAAAGAGATTTGTGAGGCGGTGGCACAGGGACATTAAAGTTGTTCTTCTTGTCAGCAGTAAACGCTGCATGGTCTTCTCTGCCCTTCTCAGTGTTTTGCAGTCTCTGGTTCCTGTAATCATACCAGTTGTCTTTCATTTCACTGGTGTAGGCGTATAAAAATGGAATTCATTGTGATACGAAGCCACATGAGAAATAAGAAACTAGTGTGAACCAAAATTCTCTGCTGTTTAAATCCAAGGGACAGCAGTAAAACAGAAAACAATATTGTGAGATACCACTAAGCAGGTTAAAATTTTAACAGAAATGACTGTTGATGTTCTTGATGGAAGTAGGTGTCTATGGCCTCTTAGTCTGTCTTGTCCACATTAGAAGGGAGAAGTCTGGGGAGGAGTTTGTGTGGGGTGGGGTCTTTTTTGAGAGAGAAATATTTAAAGGGGGTGTTTTTACCCAGAATGCAGTTCTTTGAAAGATACCATTTGTAAACTGGCTAGAATTTACAGCATTGTGATGTATGGCTGGTTTAGGCAATACATGACTTTGTAACAGGCTGATGTGTGTTTGCAGAACTTAATGAGCACAAGATAGTATTTATGTTACTGTAATGCCATCAGTGATATGAGAACAAAGAAATATTTAAACTGCATTTATTTTGCTTCTTCTGATTGTTTAACAGATGTTAGTTAATTAAGTTGCCGTTTATTAGAAAAAGAATACTAGAGAGAGGATGCTGTTTCAAAGTCCCCGACTGCAGAGTTTATGAAAAGTGATTTGAATTGATGGCATTTCAGTAAATGCCACCAAGGGACTCAAATGAATGACCCAGCAATTACAGCAGAGTATATTCTGTGTATTACAGCACAAAGACTCCAGAGTTCTTTTCAGCTAGTGAGTACACTGGTGAGTAAGATCTCTTTATATCATTCTCTTAAAACCCTTCTTTGTAGCCACAGTAATAGAGTAGGCATGAAATGGGTTTGAGGTGGTGAGTTATGGGACAGCAATATATAGTGTGAAGTACTGGCCGCATAATATATCAAAGTTCTGACTTTGAGACAGGGACAGATTCTGCCTTGAAGAGTAGTTCTGCTAAATATACATTATGTGTATGTGTTTATGTATATTATATGAGAATAATTCTTCTGAAGATTTCTTACTATCCAAGTCTGCCCAAACTCCACTCAGTATGTCTACAGTGCATGTGGCCCTCTAAGAAGCTCCAAGTACATTGCAGGTCATAAACAGATTTTTAGGGATTGATGTGAGCAGTTGATGTACATTAACATGGCTCCATTTCTCTCCTTCACAATCCCTTTGTTCAAATATGCATCAGTTTACTTACTGGTAAAGTCTCACCATAGCAATAAGCTCCTAGCTGAGCACCTCATTATTTTCCATAGCTCTTTCCATGCATGTGAAGCAGAGAAGGTTTTGCTGCTCCTCCTTCACAGTGATGCTTGATATAAACAAGAGGACTTAAATTTCCTGGTAGTTTTGCAGAAGATTTTATAGTGGATTACATATCATGGTATATACAGTTTTACCTCTGTATTCTCAGATTACGGGTCTCCTACAGATCCTACGAATCACCCAATCCATGAATTAGGTTTGCGGGGGAAAAAAAAATGTGAATCCGTGAATATGAGACCATGAATATCGAGGAAAAACCATGAATAGCATGAATCCGAAAGTGGGAATACACATGTACTGCACATGCATTGGCCAGGAAAAGCCCGCAAATCCGTGAATACTATTCGCCAATTAGGAAACCATGCATCAGTGAAGCTGCAAATAAGAAGGTGCGAATGAGCGAAGTATTACGCTATTTCATGTCTGCAGATGTGGTGAAGACAGTATCTATGCAAACATTCTCAACAGCCCTGTGGTAATTTGATGACTCTGATCATAGAGAAGACAGCAGAGAGATAGCAGGTGGAAAGGTCATGTCTTTTTTTCTGAAATGGTTGCTCCTCCAAGTATGGGATTTAGATTATATTAACAGATAAAACTGTCAACTTTTCCAATAAGCAGTGGATGGGCAGAATCAGTTTACCTAAGAATGGTTTACACTCGCATGTCGTATTCCTATCTGAGGTGAACCTTGCGAGACAAATGTTCTCCCTTCTATTTTTGAGAATGGTGTCTTGGAGACAAATGACTCATTCCATTCCAGACAGATGGAAAATGTACTAAGGGAGTTAATTTTATTGAAGCAAACTGTCAACAAAATGTCATATGTAATGCACTGGATTTTTATGTAGTACGGTACTAGTCGGCGTAACTGTATGCAAGGAAAAAGTTTCGAACAGGGGTATGCCACAGTCTTACTGTCTTGTAAAACATTAAAGCATCTGCTCCTTTAGGAGACTTGCCAGTGCACTTCCAGACATCAATCAGCATGTTGTGGACAAGTATTCATCCCTTAAAACATCATCAGGCAACCTCAAAGGTGAAAGGTCTGAAGATCAAAGAGAAGCGTAGCTCCAGCTTCTCTCATATCTACAAACAGATCAGTGAGATGATGCAAGAAACTAGAAATTTGTGGTCCATCTGTTCAACTGCAGACATTTATAGGAGTTAAATGGACTTTGTGAATAGGTTTTCACATGTTACAGGTTAGGCAGATGACGTTTAGTGTGTGTCTGTAGTAGACTTCGTCTCCATTCCATGGATCCTTTGTGAAATTGCTCATACTTTGTACTCTGCTTCCTAGTGCAAAGCCTTAGTCTCATGGTAAGGCTGTACCTCATCCCTGCCTTGACTCTTTCCATTAGACTGCCTCTCTGCCGCCTTTCTGAAGTTTAGCTCTTGCATCTGTACAATGGCCAATTTATTTTTATTAATTCAGCTGCAGGAGTACTTAATCCTGAAGTAGTCAGAGTAGTCATTCAAGTGGTACTATAAAAGTAATATCAGAAAAGGACAAATAAAAGTTATGTAATTTGGGATATTTGTGAGTTTGCAACTAACTGATCTGAAAGTGAAACTCAAGATAAGATTAATGTGTTATCCTAGAGGTAGATCTGGACTGTTTGGATAGTGCTTTAACTTAAAAAAAATCTCTTGGTTTTGTGGGTTTAGTATTGCATGTAGAAATAAAGTCCAGTTAAATCACCTTTTCTGCCTAAAGAGACAAAGGCCCCATCTCAAATCACTATCGGTGATTACCTGTGAATTGTCTTAGATGGTTTTGGCACAAAGTAATATGTTGCAAGCCACCTATTGTTTGGTTTTATTTGTGGAAAATCATAAGCTGTTGCTGGCTTGGAGTGCATTTGTCAGTTTTTCCATTTTAGTATACCTGTGGAGTAGCGATTATCTATACCGGAGAGAAGCATTTGCTTACTCCAATCTGACTATTATTAGGAAGAAGTTTATTCTCAGGAAATACAATTTCACCCAGCTTAAGCCATTTGTCAAAAACTTAAAAAAGCATTGTGCATGAATTTCTTCAAGCTGTAGCAAAAACAAAACCACTGGGACAGGTGTCAAAAATGTCAACCATCTGTTGTGCTAATGACTATGGGTCTCGGAGCACCGATGGAGTTATCAGCCACTGGGAATAGGGCCCTTATCTCAGTGCTGTTCTATACCTTAAAAAGCCTCATGTCAGATGAGACAGCAGAGAACAGCGTGTCCTGGGCTCCTCACAATCTGAACAAGTTTTGTCTTTGGAAACTGTGAACCAAACTTGAAGTGCCTCTGTAGGCACCCTTTTGGGAGGAGGTGGGAAACAGGGAGAGAGGCCATGGCAGTGGAAAGCAAGTGTCCTTGAGTTACTCTGACTAACCAGAATTCATATCCTGCTCTTTTAGCCTCATTAGTTACAAGTATGATTCCAGAGTATCTGGAGTTTGGATGTCTCTTGGTACCGAGCATAGTTTGGTTCAGAAATCAATCCAACCAAAACTACTGTTTTGTAGTATGTTGCACTTCACTGTGCAAGTGATTGCTGTAGTAAGTGCTGGCACTACAGAAAGGAAGGAGGACTGACTAGTGAGTCCTCACTGTTTAATCTTAGATAATCTTCAGCAGGGTAAAGACAGCAAAATGGTTACCTGGTCAGTAGGCTGCAAAGCATCTTCACTTGTTGCTTTTTTGGGGCCATGTAATACCTTCCAGATTCCCACATAGAGAAGGTATTTGCTGCAAGTTATTCACTCATTCATTCATCACTGTTATGATAGTTTGTTTACTTAATTTTTTGTTATCCAGCAAATGAGCAGGGGAATTAATTTTGGCAAAGAAGTTTGAGAGGGTTATTTGCCAGATTTTCACCCTGCATTGCTGTCACTGCCCTTAATCACTGAATGTATTTTTGTCTGGATTTCTCCTGAACAGTATTTTACGTGAACAGAGGCTCCTAATCATAATATATTAAATCAGTGTTTTTCACAACAATCCTATTGTTCAAAAATAAAAGTATTGTTTCTGAGAGAAACAGCGGATCTGTATTTCAGAGCTATGTATCATGTTTAGAAAGCTAAACACAAACTACATTCTTAATTTCAATAGTATCAAGTCTTTAAAATTGTTGGGTTTTTTCAAGAATTTCTGGTTTCCTCTTTGGTGGAAGAAAGTGTAAATGATAAATTACTGAAATATTGACGAGTGTTAATTGGAGAAATTAAAGCAGGATTTTATAGGCAACATGGTGGTACTTATGAGCACGTCAGATGGCTTCAGTCCTCAGTGTCACATACTTGCAGGCGCAGGCTTGTTATTTACTGGGTAGTTTAGGCTGCTATGTGGTTAACACTGAACTATTTGACCTGTCCTGCTTTTGCACTCAAGGCATAAAAGCCTCATACTCAATCCTGTGTGAATTTCAGTTGTTTTACCATATATGGTAAATAGGGATGATATAAAGTAATTCTATTCAGCATTATGGTTTGTACTTATTAAAATCACAAGACAAAGAGAGGTACAGTAAATCCCCGCTGCATTGCGACCTCTGCATTGCAACCCCACAGATTTATGAGGAAAATTTCTTGCAAATTTTCTTCAGCCGTTTGCGAGTTTCCCCAGCCAACCTATGTGCAGTGCCTCTGCTCTGCTGAGAGGCGGTGCCAGAGCTCCCTGTGGGGCAGCGCCGACCCGGCCCCACGGGGAGGGCCAGGAGTCACGCTGTCCTCTGTTACTCTAAGCGCAGCTGGGGAACTGACCCCACCCTGGTGCATGTTACTGTTTCCAAGGCTACAGACAGAGAAGGGAAGTGCCCCAGGAAAGTGGGGTTGGCCGCAGTGGCCAACTCACTCTGCTGCTGCAGCTGAACCCCCCTCATGGCTCTTGGCTGGTGCGTGGCGAGGCTGGGGAGGGGGCAGGAGCAGTGGCACAGGGTTTGGGCTGCGAGCACACATGGTCAGCAGCTGCAGAAGTGGCAGCATTGTTGAAGAGAAATCTAGGGATTTTCAGGGGAGTCTCTCGAGGCAGAGAGGGCTCAGAAATCCTTCCCTTTCCTCCCCTGTGCTGTAAGAGCCCGTGGGGAGGAGTCAAAGAGGCTCCCCAGCGCTCCTGATTGGCTGGGGGTGGAGTGATGGGCATGGCCTGCATGCATATTAATGACCTGCACGTATTTGCAAGATTGACATTTTGCGAGACCTCTGACATGACCTGTTTCTTGCAAATGCGGGGATATAACTGTATTTAGAAAGAGGCTAACAAGCATGAGAGAACCTTGGAACTACTTTTATTCCCTGTAAAGGTCTTTTTGCTCAGAGCATTATGTAATACATTCATTTCTAAAGAGAATTACATCAAAGTCTGACGATGGAAGTAGTTCAGTGGAAATGTGTAGAAAATTATTCTAATTCATGCTGGTGTGAGCCTTGCTTGACTTTTGGCAAGCAACAGAGCATGCATAGCCACTTTCTATTCCAGCACAGCACCAAAGTGAGGTCAGCTGGTGTTCATGAGAGCACCAGGCAGAGAGGCATCTGTTCCAAAAGCAGATGGTGAGGTGACCCAAAGGAAATAATCAGAACAGCAGAAGGCATTTTAACAGCAGCCACCTCATCTACTAGCTCTCATTTAAAAGCAAACAGAAGATGCTTGCAAGAATTGCTGTAAGAGAAGTATATTTTGACTGTCCAGTGTGTATATATAATGATATATGCTATACCGATGTAACTGTGAATATAATACTGTTAGTTTATATGCATATTAAATACTTCATATAAAAAAGAGCTGGGCAGCAATGGCCTAGCAAAGTTGTTTATACCCATAATATTTGAAATAAAGGACACCCAGTGTCAGTCAATAAAACTAACCCAAGGCAAATATCTGCAAGGAAGTTTTATGAGTGAATTTGTTGAATAAGTTTATCCAAATGCCACACATTACTTCGGAAGTGTAACCTTAAACAAAGTTTCCCTGCCCACCTGTACGCAAGAAACTTATGGTAAGTCATTAAGTATCTGGCACCAAGGAGACTAAAATTCTCACACAAGCAGCTAGTGACACATGTTGCAGCGTCTGTTACTGTTGGAGCAGCGCTGTGGTCAGTGTGCATTAGAGACCCACCTGTGTCCTGCAGTTTTGGAATGGATGGCTGATACTGCTCCAGACTGCAGGATTTTACATCCTCTGGCCCAAGTGAGAGAAATCTGTGCTGTCTCCTAGTTGTCTGGCTCATGTAAATAAACAGAGCCATGGTAGTGGTCCTGCCATTAGCGTACAGGTCCTACATGCCTGTTAATCTTCTGTGGGCAAAGGTCCTTTTTATGTTACTTTTTAGGATCTCAAGGTTTTGGATACAGTTAGAAATGCATTGTTTTGTGCTGTCAATCTCTAGTATTCTGTGCTGTTTTCTCATTCATTTTAAACACAATCTTTCCTATCTTTTGCTTTAATTGATAGAGAATCTCAGTTTTGCTTACTGTCAGTTTTGCTTACAGCTTGCAGCTTTTGGAATGGTATTGATTAATCTTTCTCCTCAAGACTGCATGTTATGTGCTAAATTCTTGCTCAGGGCTATTAAAAGCTGATGCAAGGCATGCACAGACAGTTCAGAGTAAAATTCTGCCTTATCTATCCCAGCTAGCAGAACACTGAAAAGACATGACCAGTTTTCATAGGTCAGGTCTTGGACATCCTTTAAAGAGTGAATGAATGCCTAATACTGGCTTCCACCTGTGTATCACATCTGTACCTGTCCTCTCATTGTCCAGTGGATCTGACTTCAGCTCAAAAAGAGCAGTAATCAGTAAGTGAAGCTGTTATCTACCAGACTTAATTCTTTCTGCTCTGTCATGGTTTAGGGTTTTTTTGCTGCTCAGGCAGTGAGGGGGTTAACAGCTCAGTTCTTGCCTGGGCCTCCATGCTGCCATGGCATTCAAGGTTATAGACATAGAGACGTCTCTGTGAATAACATATTTAGGAGAGAAGAAAAAAAAACTCAGTAGCAAGATGTAGGTGCCGGCTCAGAACCTGCATCGGGAGGCTGAAAGTCCGAAGGACCCCCAGGCCCACGAGAGAAGCGGTAGGGATGTTCTTCCAGGCATCCCACTGCTGCTTGTGAATTGGACGGACCATAGTTAGCCTGTGGACTCGGACTAGAGAAAGAGGAGCCAGTGATGCAGAATCCATCTAAGCCAAGACTGAAGATGGAGAGACCAAGTTGGAAAAAGGCTGTAGATGTTTTTCGGAGCCCAGAAACAGAAGCCTGGAACTAGCTAAGAGTTCGGCAGAGATCTTTTGGACAGACTTTTTGTGCATTGTGGTAGGATCTGAGCTGTATACTTTGGGATGGCCTCAATTATGACACAGTAAAAAGCCAGTACTTAAAAGCTGCAATCCTGGCTGTGACTTTTCGGACAACAGAGAATTTCGGAAGAACTGTCATCCTCAGGTTGAGATCTCACTTGGGGGGCGGTCATGAGAGACCTTTTCCTCTCGTGAGAGAGAGAGAGAGAGAACTTTATGGAAGGGCAGAGAGATGGTTCCTACCCTGGATCTGGCCAGAAATATCAACTTTCCTGGTTTACCCCTACCCCTGTTCTCCCTTTGTCTCCTGGTGAAAAAAGGGAATATGAGATCTGTTGTAAGAGAAGGAGGGGTGGGGGGAAAAGCTTGCCTTTTAAATGATGCTTCCTTCGCAGTTCTGTTCTTGTTAGTTAGTAAATAAATCCTTTATATTTTTTTGCATGTAGTATGCCTTGCTTTTTTGCTTGTGATCAGTTTTATTTTCCAATTTTATTTTCCAGTTTTTTCCTCCAGGAGAGGTTGTGGGTGAGTCTTTGGCATCCAGCTAGGGTCAAACCATGACATGCACATGACAAAATCATGTAATATAATTACTATGCACATTGTTATAATTTTTAAAGAAATGCTGCTCAATTAGTTGTTACTCTTTATCTGGTTTTTTGGCATGGAAATACTATGGTGGAACTGTACTTAGTTGTAACTCCCATGCTGTCATTTACCACTTTCTAAGAGGTGAACACACATTGTATTAAACAAAACTATGCTTCATCTTCCTAGTTTCATCTTTTGTCTCTTGTCATATTAGCTTGTTTAAAAAGAGCTGATTGCTCCTTAAATCCTGCTGATTTTTAACCCACTTTACAAGAAAGGGCAACAAAATCTAGTCTCCAGCGGCACCAGATTTCAACTAATGTGGGTTCTTCCAATAAATGTCCTTTTGCATAAACTTAGGTCCTAAATATGGGACACAATAACCTTAAAGGAGTAGACTACAGAGCAGTCCTCAATAATAGTGCAGGAGGCACTCATATATTACAGGTGAGTTTTAATCACCAGAATAAAATAATGTTTTGTCCACTTAGACTGGAAATGTATTTCTATTTCTGAGCTTTATTTTGGTAACTCTAATATACTGGAAGAAAAAGTCAAGGTCATAATCCTAATTCCTGTTGTTCCTTCTTTGCGAGTGAAAAAGAAACATCTTTTTCCTGATCACTTTTTAATGCAAAATCAGCTGTTAATTATATGACAACAGTGATGCATAAAAAACTGGTAGCACCCTGTGATGCAGGTGCGATCTTTAAATTTAGTCTGTAGAATAAAATGGATAGTGCTATATCTATTTCACTAACAAGGAAGCAAAGACCAGTTTCAAACAAGTTTTGACAACCTTCAATGTGAATCCTGGAGAGCCAACATCAGGTACCTTATTTCACAGGAAAAACAGTTTTTCATGTCACTCACCCAGGGAATATACAGGTCACATTGCCAGGCAAGAAGAAGAGACAAAATAAAAACCTGTCTTGAGAATCTCTGTGAAGAGATTCCAATTGTATCAATAATACTTCTAAAAACATGAGTTACTTACTAATTTTTGAAAGCCTGTGAACATGCAGATAGTAGCTTTGTTTTCTGTAACACTTTGTTATTGGTTCTCAAGTGCAGGAGAGTGCAGCAGTTATGAAGGGTGATACATATTTAGGAATGCAGTGACTCCCAGAAATAAGGCAAGGAAAGTGAAGTGGAACAGAGATGGTTTGTGATTTTTGGTGCTTTGAAAAAGAATCGTGGTGTTTTCAGAATGCTAAGTACAGTGCTTATGGGGAAAAACCTACTTTTCCACTAAAGTACTACAGAAGTTGACTTCTAAATCATTGTGATTTGCAGGTGTTGTGGGCAAGTCTTCCAGTGTTGCTCTGTACTATGCAGTGTAGAGACAAAGGATTTTCAGTGGTACAATGCTCTGACTTGTGGATTTTCTGCCTCATGAGAAGATGATATTCTGGCACAGGTTCCTCCATTTGGACAGAGAAGTGACATCATTGGGGTTTTAAGTGGCAGTTTCAGGATACTTGAACAGTTCTGCTGGAAGTAACTGCAGTAAAGTGCTGCCATCTAATTGCTGAACATTTATGATACCTCTTGCCAAATATACTCTCTCCTTTGAACTGCAAAGTCAGTACAGGATATTTCTTAGAAATACAAGGTTTTCTTTGTGTTACAAGTCTTTTAAACATCCACTAGTCTTCAGAACTGATCACTTGGTAATATGAAGACTTGATACGCAGATGTTCTCTTATTGCTGTGGATGCAGATGGCTTTCCTACGTTTATTTCTGGTTGCTATAGTTACACTCAATGTAGAAAATTATACCATTCAATAGGCATTGGGGTTTTTGGAAGCAAAGAAAACGGTGTTTTCTTCTATTTCCATCACAGAAGCTAGGTTGAGATTAATTTGTATCTTTCAAAAAGCTGTTTTGGCTTATAGGAGTAAGGTGTACCTGTAGTTCTGTAGTTGCAGCACACAGAGTTCTTAACAGTTCTTCAGTGAGCGGGGACTCCCTCTGCAGTCTGAGCTGAAAAAAGTGTGCTGTTGTAAAGACTAAATACTTGGATAAGAAAAAGTTTATGGAAGAACATTTATTTTGACTCAGCATTAAGAACTTTCAGTAGGGTTGAACTTATTTGCCTCACAGTAATAAGAGGCTCATCAATTTTGGATTAATATTGTTTGTATTTTTGGCTGTGAGGTTAACATTTCATGAACTAAAATATGCACACAATGTTTACTAGTTTTCCATAATACCTTTCAGGGAATGTTATTTCTTTTGATTAGCAGAATGTTACAGTATGTTTAAATGCAAATAAACCAAGAATAGAAGCATTACAGTTATACCCCCTCATTTGCAAGGAACAGGTCATGCCACGGGCCTCACAAAAAGCCAAACTCACAAAGAAGCGCAGGTCATTAATATGCATACAGGCCACGCCCATTGCCCCGCCCCCTGACACTGCAGAGCGCTGCGGACAATTTTCTGCTTCTCCCCTTGGGCTCTCTGAGCACAGGGGAGCAAAGGGAACCATTTCTGAGCCCCTTCTGACTCGGGAAACCTCCTCCCACGAGAATCTGCATGCCTCCCCGGGCTGCCTCGACTGTGCACCCGCAGCCCAAACCCTGCGCCGCCACCCCCCGACCCTGGCGCCAGGACCCAGGCGCCCCTGCCCCGCGACCGCCCCGCGCTGGCAGCCTGCACCAACAGCCCAGGTGGGCCAGGCATTGAGCGCTGGCAGCCCCAGCGTGGCGTACTGGACCCATGGCACCGGGGCCGGGGGGAGGGAGCAGTGGCGTGGGGCCCGGGCTGCGAGCATGCAGCCACAGCAGCCCAGAGAAACCCACAGACCTCTTGGGGGGAAGGGGGGGTCTCCAGAGTCAGAGGGGGCT
>WEKX01029639.1:4557-16761 GCA_013390025.1 Pitta sordida | reverse complement strand
TGAAATCAGTTGGGAGCAAAAGGGGGGTGGGGGGTGTACTACAAACTAAAACATGCCCCATTTTAAAAAGGCTATTAGTGCAGTTGTATAAACCTGAAGAAACTTTTTAAAAAGTTGTGTAGCTGTCTGATAATTTTTTTATGCTTTCTTGTGGATACTGTATAAAACATTCAACAATTGCAACTCAGTAGACATAATCCCCAGTGGAAAAGTCATGAAAGACTAGTAGGAACTTTAAATTAGAAGCAGGAAAGAAAAAAATCTAATTTTTGGTTTTCAGTATGTGAATCAAATACATTTCAGAGTTTAAAAGTACTACAAACTCTACCTCAACAAGATAAAACTTCATGTTTTACCTTCACATCTGGGGTACCGATTAAGTACCAGATAAATGCTAAATCTAAAAGAGCAGATAGAGAAGATTTAATATTCTATGAGGTTTACTTCATACACCACTTGGCAAAAATCCTCCTGAAAAGTAATCAAAATTGTTTCCTCAATCACAGTAGAATTTAACACTAATTGATGATTTCCCAGTAATAATATAATTAATAATACTTAATACTATTAATTAATAATTATTAATAATTATTAATAATCAGTATTAATAATAATTCCATGGGGAGTGCCTGGCTTTCACCGCAGCCATGGTGCCGCCAGCAAAGGGGGACCAGGACCTCTGTGGGTGGATGCAGATGTGGTGCCACCAATGGAGGGGGTCTTGGCATTGCCCTGTGGTGAACAGCTGTAATAAACTGTTGACACTGTCTAATAAACCTTTATCACTGTGTAACATCTCCAACATTCATAAGGGAGCAAATTCTGGATGGTCTCCAAGTGAACAAGAGATTACAGTATCACAGTATGACAGTACAGATAAGGTTGGAAAGGATCTTGAAGTTCATCTACTCCAGCCTATAGTCCAACTAACCCGTCATCTACATCTAGATCATATCACTCAACACCTCATCCAGCCTACCTTTGAACACCTCCAGGGTTGGCAACTCAACCACCTCTGCAGGCAACCCATTCCAAATCTGGATCACTCTTTCAGTAAAAAACCTTTTCCTAATATCAAGCCTAAACTTTCCCTGCTGAAGCTTAAGACTATGACTTCATGTCCTGTCTCCAGAGACCAAGGAAAAAAGACCAGCCCCTGCCTGACTACAATCTCCTTTTAGATAGTTATAGATAGCGATAAGGCCACCCCTGAGCCTTCTCTTTTCTAGGCTAAACAGACCCAGCTCCTTCAGCCTCTCCTCATAGGGCCTATCTTCCAGCCCTTTTACCATTTCAGCTGCCCTTCTCTGAACTCGTTCCAGCACCTCAACATCTTTCTTGCACTGAAGGGCCCAGAATGGAATACAATACTCAAGGTGCAGTCTAACCAACCCTGAGTACAAGGGAAGGATAACCTCTCTTGACCTACTGGCCACACCATTCTTGATGCAGGCCAGGGTGCAGGTGCTCTTGGCTGCCTTGGCACACTGCTGGCACATGACAAGTTTACTGGCAACTAATATTCCCAGGTCTCTTTCCACCTGACCACTCTCTAAACACTCCACCCCCAGCCTATAGTTCTGCTTGGGGTTATTATAACCAAAATGCAGAACCCAACATTTAGGCTTATTAAATTTCATTCTATTGGAATCTGCCCATCTCTCCAGTCTGTCCAGGTCTCTCTGCAGAGCCTTCCTACCCTCTAACAGATCAACACGGGCTCCAAACTTGGTGTCATCCACAAATTTGCTCACAATGGACTCAATCCCATCATCAATATCATCAATGAAGATGCTGAACAGAACCGGACCCAACACCGACCCTTGGGGGACACCACTAGTAACTGGTCGCCAACTAGATGAGACACCATTGACCACCACTCTCTGAGCTCGACCCAGCAAAGAATATTCCTATCAAAACCCGTTGCTGCCATCTTCCCCAGGAGTATATCATGGGAGACTGTGTCAAGTGCTTTACTGAAATCCAGGTACACTACATCCACAGCCTTCCTCTCATCCACCATGAGAATTGCTTGATCATAAAAAGAGATCATGTTGGTCAAGTAAGACCTACCCCTTCTAAACCCATGCTGGCTGGGCTGGATCTCTTGTCCATCCAGGTTATTCTGAGTTGGAAGAGACCCACAGGATCATCTAGTCCAACTCCCAAGCAAACACCCACCCAATGATCAGGCCCACAAGCGTGGAACCATGAGCACCATGATCCATCCATCCAAACCTCCCCTCATCTAGGCCACATCACTGAGCTCCTCATCATGCCTTTTCTTAAACACCTCCAGGGTTGGCAACTCCACCACCTCCCTGGGAAGACCATTCCAAGGAGAGGTCACTCTTGCTGTGAAAAAGCTCTTCCAAACATCCAGTCTAAGCCTCCCCTGGCGTAGCTTTAGGCTATGTCCTCGTGTTCTGGTGTCGTAAGCCTGAGAGAAGAGATTCACACCCACCTGACCACAACCTCCCTTCAGGTCGTTGTAAACAGCAATGAGGTCACCTCTGAGCCTCCTCTTCTCCAGGCTGAACAACCCTAGTTCCTGTAGTTGCTCCTCATAGGGCTAGTTCTCCAGTCCTTTCACCATCCTTGTTGCCCTTCTCTGGACCCTCTCAAGCAGCTCATCATCCTTCTTAAATTGGGGAGCCCAGAACTGGACATGGTACTCAAGATGTGGTTTGACCAGCGCTTTATACAGTTGAGAGATTACTGTATTTCTCTCTCTTATGGAATATCTCAACCACCATAACTGGTATCTGGCTCGATGAGAAGTACAAGCTCACTGACCATATGAGGTCTCTTTACCTGTATGTCTCTAACAAATTAATTTTTCAATAACCTAATATAAAGCAAATCTATTATTTTTTACCTACTGCTGCATAGCTCTACTAGTCCCTATTGAAATACAGCAAAAGGAAGCTTTTATGTTCTCCCCAAAATTCCTCATTCATAAATTATCCCAAGTCCAACTTCACTGAGGTTTATAGGTTTTCCAGCAGAAATAAGACTTTTCCAACAAAATTTCTAACACTAGTATTTCCTAAATCTGCTCATATTACACAGAATCACACAGAATCACACAGAATATTCTGAGTTGGAAGGGACCCACAAGGATCATCGAGTCCAACTCTTAACACTGTCTCTCTGGCGGGTATCGAACCCAGGTCTCCCACACGCCAGGTGGGGACACTTACCACTGTACTAAAGTTGTTTCTCTAAATATAGAAAAGATTAATTAGTCTTTGCAAGCTGCATTTCTAAGGTGACTCAGTAACATTAAATCAAAATTAAGTGTATAGTATGCTCTTTCTCAGTCTCAAAGGTTGGCTAAATATCTAACTTTGAAGGGTATGCTTTTTATCTAAGCTAACCACAAATCAGACAAATTCTTTCACTTAAAGAATTCTGCTGAATTAAAAAGGAAACAAAAACATTGCTGCTAGAAAGGGGGTTATTTTCTTTGACTGTTAAAAAATTTCCTGAAACAGTTTTCAAATAATGGAACTGTCTTTAAAATAATGAATCACAGTTTAGTCAAGGAGGGAAATCAGTGATAGGAAAAAAAGCACTCAGTTCACATTTTAAATAGTTTGCATTGTCTGTTCCAATTTCAGGGGCCAAAATGAGTTGGCAATGTTTCAGTTTGTTTTCTACCACCCCATAAGACCTCCCATGGAGGCGCCCTTAGTGTCTGCAATGATCAGCACAAGAAAGAAGCATTTTTTATGTTCACCTGCAGTGGCACTTATTTTCTCATCTGACTATAAACTGCAGAGATTGGCTGCTGAGATCAGGTGCCTAAACTGGTTAGGAAAGAAAGAAAACAGTGTTGTCCATGATAGACTTAGGTTGGAATTGACACTCTGTTGAAACTTGAATTTTAAGAGTAACGGTGGGAGTTATGAGAAGGCCGTTACAGATTTTCAGAAGGTAAGCTTTTAATAGAATAGATATATAGTAATTCAGGGAATGCACTGCCAAGAACATGCATTTTTACAGAATGGTAACTTGAAATATTTCAAACATCTAGGTGAACTATTATGAGGTATCTGATAATTAATTGATGATGATAAAGAATATCAATAGAATAACCTTTGACAGAACACAAAAGGAATGAAAAAGTGTGAACATCTTTTCACAGGATCACAGAATCACAGAATATTATGAGTTAGAAGGGACCCACAAGGATCATCTAGTCCAACTCACCATCTAACACCCGTACAGAACTGAAAGCACATCCCAGAGTGGTAAACACAAACCTAGTTCCCTCACAGTCTAGCAGGCCACTCCGAGCCGGAAGGGACCCAGGATCATCCATCCCTACATCCTCCAGCTAGACCATGTCACTGAGCTCCTCATCCAGTCTTCTCTTAAACACCTTCAGGGACGGTGACTCCACCACCTCCCTGGGCAGTCCATTCCAATGTGCAATCACTCTCTCTGTGAAAAAACGCTTCCTAACTGTTATGGTTTAGGGGGTTTTCTGCTGCTCTGGTAGCGAGGGGGTTAACAACTCAGTTCTTGCCTGGGCTCTCTCCGTGCTGCCATGGCCTTCAAGGTTATAGANTTCTGGTGTCGTCCGCCTGAAAGAAGAGGTTTCAAAAAATTTTCAAAAAAATATCTTGATAGCCTTTTTCAGAAGTCCTTAATGGTCCTAACTTTATAGGGATCTATCATCACTCAGAAAGACTGTAAGATATACTCCACTTTGATTTTCACTGAATTCCTCTTCTTCTGTCTATTTAGGACCTGAAATCCAATACCAAAGACCTGTAACAAAGGCAATAGGGCCTGTCACAGTCAGAGGGTTAGCTTCAGAAGAATAACCTGTTTCAGAAAGTATGTGAGAAGGAGAAAAATACCCAGTTAAATACTGTTCAAAGTATACTTCACAAATTAAGGCAAACTTGAAAAAACACTGTAAGGTCAGTAAAGACAGAGAAATGAGGTAAGCCGTTAGAGAGATAAGCTTATTGCCATTCTAATCATTATGTAGATCAGACATTAGGATTTTATAAAGTACCAAATATATTGGTTCTACCATGAAAAGAATATTAAGTGTTGAGGAGACTGAATATTCTAAAGTAATTTCCCTTTCTAAAAGATGTTTAACAGTTCAAAGTCCCAAATTCAAGTATTAGGTATTTCTCTCAGTACAATCGGTAGAGAGGCCACCCCACAGTCGCTAGAGAAAAGGGACTGCTCTCAGTTGTCCTATCTCTAAATAGATCCTGAGACAAAGTCCCAAACAGGCAGAGATCCCAGGAGGTCCTTAAAATAATTAAGAGTCTTGTTTTGTGTCAAACACAGGTGTGAGAACACCTATCAGGCTTTTTTATCCATTTCCTGTGACTGTAGAAGTTGCTTTTGAAATATCTGTGAGTGTTCTTTAAAATGTCTTTTATCATTAATTATCCAAGCAGCAATTCTTTTACTGTTCCTTACTATTACTGTCATAGAGAAGGACTGTTTCCTAAGGGACAGAAGCTGAGCAGTCAGCAGGGGCAGGGGCTAGACCATCTCCTGCAGAACTGCAGAGGCAGAACATACCATGGATGATAGCTAGGGACAAGCAAGACTCCAGAACAAAAGGCAATGTAATGGTAATGAGACAGGTCATGTGATTCTATGATTTTGGGGTATGTCCATAGCGACCGAGAAGGCCTAACGTGAAGCCAGGCTGCAGATCAAGGGACTCCATGACTGAGCATAATCACATCTGTAACTGAGATAAACAGCTGACCTCCATCATAGGTCAGAGAAGAACCAAATGGACCTGAATTGAGTATAAATAACTCTCCTTGTCCATGGATGAATGTGGAGGTCCAAGGGGAGGCTGGTAAGGGACATTAAGGCTTACTAATGTATCTAAAGACCTGAAATTGGCATTCTTCCACTTAATTTCTTATTTTGCTAGTCTTAACATATTGAATATATATATTTGAATATTCTTGGGTAGAACTTAAGGAAAATAGATACTTATACAGATCTAACATATGACTTGACTTCATATGCAGATCTAGCACATGAAGACTTCAACGAGAACACACTGAAGAACCAAAATGTTTCAGCTTATGAGGTCTTAAAAAAATAGTTCATAGTATGAGATTCATGTAGCATACGGCTTTCTAAAGAGGAAGATAAATTTAAACAACTCTTATATCACTCCGTTTTATAAACAATGAGATAATAAAATGGAAATTGAAATCATCTTCTTTTTATTGGTTAATTTTTTACTGATGCCATGCTTTTCTGTGAATTTCATACTTTACTCAAAAGGACTATCTGTAAGTGCCTTAACACTGGGTTTGATTTTAAACACTTTAAGGGGGTTTAAGTCTTGCTTTTTCATATATGTTTTTGATTGATGCAACTCAAAATTATATGAAACCAGTTGAGGTCTTTTAATAATATGTCATGGTTTGACCCTGGCTGGATGCCAGAGACTCACCCACAACCTCTTCTGGAGGAGAAACTGGAAAATAAAACTGGTCACAGGCAAAAAAACAAGGCGAACTACAAGTAAAGAATATAAAGGATTTATTTATTAACTAAGAAAATCACAACTTATGGGAGAAGCGCCATTTAAAAGGCAACCTTTTCCCCCCAGCCCTCCTTCTCTTACAATAGATTTCATATTCCCTTTTTTCACCAGGAGACAAAGCAGGACAGTGGTAGGGATAAGCCAGGCAAGTTGATATTTCTGACCAGATTTGAGGTAGGGACCATCTCTCTGCCCTTTCATAAAGTTCTCTCTCTCTCTCTCTCTCTCTCTCTCATGAGAGGAAAAATCTTTCATGACCCTTCCCCAAGTGAGATCTCAACCCGGGGATGACAGTTCTTCCATTCTCTGTTGTCTGAGATTCATAGCACAGAATGCAGTGTTTTAAGTGCTACTCTGCTGCTTCATATGTGAGCCCATCCCAAAGTACATGGTTCAGATCCTACCACAATGCAATTCTGTCAGAAAAAGTCTGTCCAAAGGATTTCTGCTGAGCTCTCAGCTCCAGGCTTCTTTCTGGGCTCCGAAAAACAATTGCAGCTGTTTACAGCATGATTCTCCATCTTCAGTCGTGGCCTCAGTGGATTCTACATCTGCATCACTGGTTCCTCTCTCTCTATTCCACAGGCTTACACCATGGTCGGTCCGTTCCACGAACAGCAGCGGGATGCCTGGAAGGAAATTCCTACCCCTTCTCCAGTAGGCCTGGGGGGCCTTCAGGCTTTCAGCCCCTCCCAGGTTCTGTTCCAGCACACTACATCTGGCTACTGAGGTTTTTTGCTTCTCTCCCAAATATGTTTATTCACAGAGGCAATCCTATCTCTGCAACCTTGAATCATTGGCAGCGACTGAGGCCCAGGCAAGAGCTGAGCTGTTAACGCCCTCACTGCCAGAGGACCAAAAAAAAATAACCAAACCGGGACATAATATCAGATCTAATTTCCTTTAATTACACTTGTGTAATCATTACTAAACTTAGCCCATGAATATAAATAAAAGCAAAGTGTAATAATCAGTCTTACGAATGCAGCCATTATGTAGATGGATGTATAGTCATTAGAAATGGGTAAAAAAATGCTTACAATGAAGGGACTTTATTTCAATTCTTCTTGAAGTTCAGTATGAAATAGCTTTAAACAGACAGAACTTCAATGCATTTTGTTTATGAATGTGAATCTTTATATATATATACTCATATGCACTCACACAAATATACACATATATATTCTGAAAGGATCAATTTGATCCCCAAATTTACCTCTTAAGAGGTAAATTTAATCTTAACCTGTTCATCACCATAATTCTGTTCCATAGGGAAGATCCTGTGCACCTACTTTATTCATGTGAATATTTGTATGTAATCCATATAACTTTTATGAGTATGGTGCAGATGATACTTTTATGGTTCTGTAAAGTTCTGATGCGCAAAGAATAAGCTGTATGATATTCTGATGTCCAACCATAAATCCCTACAGGTTGCTTAAGAAAGTCTGTCTAAAAACAATTATGAGACGGATGGAATTTAGAGTAATGTGTAGAGCTTTATCTCTATTAGTGTAAGCAAATAATTGAATCCTTTTTCCTTTTTAAATGACTTTATTAGGGTGTTTTCTTCCACATAGTGCCTGGGATATATATCCTTTTCCTCTCAGTGCCTTATATTATTCAAATATTTTGATATATAGTGTTTTTAGTACAAAAGACTTAATAGAAATGCAATTGAATGCAAAACACATGAAATGTCACACATATTCATATATATTCATTCCAGAGAAAAGACTAATTAAGAACTTATGAGTTCTTAGTACTTTTTATATTTTAAAGACCAAGAGCATGTTCTACACATCATTGTTTGATATTTGAGCACTTCAAAATGGAAGTATGCACTTACAAACACTCATGACTTGCTAAAGTCAGCTATATTACCAGCTGGAAAACATGAGAAATCTTTTCAACAACTTGCTGCATCTTGGAACTCATAACTTGGAACTCATAACTATGACTTAAATAGGGAGAGGAATAAAAATTTCTCTAGACTCCTTTTCTTTAATTTGTAGCATGAGACATCAATATACTGATATTCAGAGTGCCAGAAGATGTAATTCTTACAAGATCTGTTAAGGCCCATTACTTCTGAAAAGCACTTTACTTTTTGTAGAAGGCAAAAAGACAGAATAACTAGAAGCTTAAAGGCTTACATGAACTTAGTATCATATAGACAAAAAATAGTAGTGTCAGAGATACAGTTATCTATCAGATTTCTCAATGAGATGAACATAGAAAAAAAAGGATTAATAAGTCAGTTAAAGTTTAACTACTGTATAATAAAAAATAATTTGCTGGGTTTGATTACATAATCACTTGAGTCTTGATTAGATTTTTGTATATCACACAGCATCACAGTATAACACTATTAACAAGGTTGGAAGAAACCTTGGAGATCATCGAGTCCAACCTGTAATCCAACACCAACCCATTGCCTAAACCATGGCACTAATTGCATCATCCAGCCTACTCTTAAACACCTCCAGGGATGGCGACTCCACCACCTCCCTGGGCAGTCCATTCCAACGAGAGGTCACTCTCTCTGTGAAAAACCACTTCCTAACATCCAGCCTAAACCATCCCTGGCGTAGATTATGGTCATGTCCTCTCGTTCTAGTGCCATCAGCCTGAGAGAAGAGATTCACACCCACCTGGCGGCAACCTCCCCTCAGGTAGTTGTAAACAGCAATCAGGTCCCCTCTGAGCCACCTCTTCCCCAAGTTGAACAACCCCAGTTCCTGTAGCTGCTCCCCATAGGGCTTGTCCTCCAGTCCTTTCACCATCCTTGCCGCCCTTCTCTGGACCCTCTCAAGCAGTTCAATATCTTTCTTAAACTGGGGAGCCCAGAACTGAACACAGTACACAAAGTGTGATCCGACCAGTGCTGAGTCCAGGGGAAGGACAGCTTTCCTAGTCCTACTGACCCNGTTAGTCAGGCAAGATCTGCCTCTCTGAAATCCATGCTGACTAGTTGTAATATCATGGACGTTTTGTGGTTGCTGCATAGTAGCACACAGGACTATCTGTTCCATGACTTTGCCCGGGACTGAGGTCAGGCTGACAGGTCTGTAATTACTCGGATCATGTTTCCTGCCCTTCTTGTGGATAGCTGTCACATTAACCAATTTCCAGACTTGGAAGTCATCACCAGTAAGGCAGAACTGTTGGTCATTTATGGAGAGAGGCTTGGCAAGCTCATCTGCTAGTTCTTTCATTATCCTCAGGTGAATCCCATCTGGTCCCATGTACTTATTAGGATCCAAGCCACTCAGCAAGTCTCGGACTACCTCCTCCTGATATATATTATAGATGTACTATATCAATCAGAATGAGAATGTTTAGAAAATAATTAGTTTGTTCATGTTAAAAATTAGATATACATAATTCAATATGCATAAGAATAATCACTGTATACTAGAACTGTTGAAAACAGTGGATTACAAGATTAATCATTTTAGAAGTTTATAGAAGAGATTTGTGAAACCTAATATTAAATTAATATTTCCTTTAACTGAAGGAGAGAAAAAATTTGGTGGATATTTGACTTCGTACAAGTTTATCCCAGTAGAACAATGATATTCTTAAAAACTTCAATTTTTCATTAATATTGTCATCATAATTTCTTATTTGGAGAAATACAATATATATTAATTACAGGTAAGAATACCACAATATGACAAAACACATCTTGCGTACAAATGTCCAGAATTAATGTGGAATTTTTTTGCTGTTGTTGCACAGCTGTCCTCTTATTGCAGGAAGATCTCTTTTTACAGCTTTCCTAATACTAACTGTATCTAGAAACTGGTGTTTTCTGTCTAGGAAAGAAAATTACATGTAGATACAGTGAGTGAATGTTTCTTGTCATAACATACTTAGGCTTTTATTCTTGCTCATAGACTTTTCAGCAAATGGATCCCTTCTTTGACAAATTTATTTAAGTTTTTGTATGGATTTTAAAACAATCAATCAAATATGTCTTTTGTTGTCCTTTGGAATGGAAAATTGCATATATAACCACCTATTAACCTTCATAAACTTAAGAAAGACTGTGGTTACTGTTGCTTATTTACCCATTGTTTCACAAAAGATACTGAAAGTGATCTTAGCGTAATTATTCTCAGAGGAAAAGGTCATGAATCTGTTGTCCTTCCATTGAAATGGAAAGGTTTGGCTACCTATTGGAAAATAAAAATGTCATAAAATACGAGGACATGAGGTTGGTGCCAGTTTTAAACCAAAGCCTTGGCATTAAAAAGTATTTTGAGGAATTTATTTGAAGTAACCAGTTTTAGATTCAGCAAAATTACTGTACTGATTAGTGATACCATAACTTCGTGGGATGCTTGGATGGATGGAGCGTGATGCCCATGGTTCCACACTTGTGGGCCTGATCCCTGGGTGGGCGTTTGCTTGGGAGTTGGACTAGATGATCCTGTGGGTCCCTTCCAGCTCAGAATAACCTGTGAACCTGTGAACTATAGGTAAAAAGACAATTGTTAAGAGTTAGTGCTTAACACCAATCTTGATAATCTATGTTCATTTGCCCTTGTTGATGCAGTCACTGCTGGCTGACCTAGTTCATAGATGAGATTCATGGTATCTTCAAAATTCCTCTGTCTTTTTGAATCTTTGTACACAGTGTTTTGTATCATGGACGTTTTTACAGGAATGACAGAGGTCTGATGCAGTGAGTCCAGAGGAGATCACACAGTGGATTAGAGGGGTGGCCCAGTTTCCATATGAGGACAGCCTAAGATTGCTCAGCCTGGAAAAAGGAAGGCTCCGGGGTGACCCAAATGTGGTTTTCCAGTACCTACATGAGGAGTCTCCAGGAAAGATGGAGAGAGACTATTTACAAGGACCTGGAGTGAGAGAACAAGAGGGAATGGCTTCACACTGAAAGAGAGATTAGATATTAGGAAAGAAACCTTTTAATGTGAGGGTGACAATTCACTGGCACAGGTTGCCCAGAGAAGCTGTGGCTGCCCCATCCCTGGAAGAGTTTAAGGCCAGATTGGCTGGTCTAGTGGAAAATGCCCCTGGAACTAGGTGATCTTTAAGGTCCCTTCCAACTCAAAACATTTTACACTCTATGATACAGTGATTCCCCATTACTCACGGGCTGTTGGGTCTGGTCCTCCTCATGCGAGTCGTGGAAGATGAGAAGATAGTGAACCCACTATGTAGTCAAGTACGGCACAACCGTAGCCACGCCCCCTCCCCTAATAAGGTCTGGAGGACGGTCCTGAGAGCGGGGCTTGTTTCAGATGTCTGGCTGTACTCCGTCAGGACGGGGGGCAAGCACTGGGGCGGGGGGTGAGCGAGGGGGCCGGTGCCACGCGCCATGCAAGCGGCAGGGCCAGGGCCGAGCAGACTGGGTTCGCGGTAGGTTCTGCGCACACACCAGGTCCCACAACTTGCTGGTAAATCAACAGCAAGTATGTGGATCCCACAAATTATGGATCGCAACTATGCAGAGGATCACTGTATATCAAAATACAGAAACTCAGAGTAGTAAAACAGAAGTGAGATTTCCACATGAAATTTGAAGGGGCGGGTTGGGGCGGGGGGGCGGGGTGAGCAGTGTGAATATGAAGAAAAGAAAAAAACAAAAGAACCAAACAACTACACCCCCAAAAAAAAAA
>WEKX01029638.1:101570-119075 GCA_013390025.1 Pitta sordida | reverse complement strand
TTCATCTGCTAGTTCTTTCATCCCCCTCGGATGGACCCCATCTGGTCCCATGGACTTATGAGGGTCCAAGCCACTCAGCAAGTCTCTGACTACCTCCTCTTGGATTACAAGGAAGGATTACATCAGAAGGATGTTATTGGTCTAGATACAGGTTAGGTTTTTCCTGTACAAGAACTGTAGGACATAAGCAGCACATTTTTTGTCTTCATCTATTAACACTCTAAAAAGAACCTGGAGGGTAATGGTCTTCAGAAAGAAAGTTCAGTTCATTCCTAGTTTTTGTTCAGTTATTGGCCTTTTGGATGAAGCTACAGTGAATTCCAAAGAATTTCTCTGATGTGATGCCAGAAACTGTTCCAAAAATCAAGTTGAAAAAGTGTGAAAACATTTGTATTTAAAAACCAAATGTATTTAAAAAGAAACAGAAACAAAGCATTGAGGATCAGGTTATGTGTCTTCCATATTTCTGTTTGTGCTTATTTACTATGGTGGTAATATATTTACTTGTATGGAACAGGCTTGAAAGAAGAATACGTTTCAGAGACAAGGATGCTCCTACAAGCTCTCTGATAACTGTTATCCAGGAAGAGGACCCAAATTGGGTCTGCTGCTGAAGGCAAGGGAGCAGATCTACTTGGACAGGATTTCTCTCAGGTTGCATGTGTGAGAAGATCAAAGTGCACATCTATGACTTCAGATTAGCCATAGGACTGCTGTTGTCTTTCCAGGTAAGATTGGCAAAAGAAATTAAAGTAAGTCAACACTAGAAGCAAACTCCTATGATGATACTTTTTTCTTTGATTTTTGAAGAATCTTGTAGATAGTGTCTCTGTGGTAGTTTCCTTGTTTTAGTGAGGACTTGTTAAATAGGACAGAATAAATCCACTATATGAAGATTGAATTATAGCAGCCTTATGCTGAAAAGTACCAATTCCAATGAGACTACCTGAATAGAGAGTAGTCTTTGATCATGCCTGAATAGGGCAAAAACTGGAGTGGTAGTTGCACTGGGAATAGACTACGTGGTCGGCAATTACCTGCTAAGTTTGTGAAGGGTCGTTTTCCTTCTCACATCCGTTGGTAAACAGAGCAAACTCTAAGGACCACACATACCAGTGAAAAAGATGATCATACATAATTATTCACTCAATATTAACTAGCAATGACTGACTTGAATATTTTTCCTAAGATAGGACCTCTTTCTACATTTCTTTTGTACAATGCACACAAATATCAAAAGATGGAATACCTGAGGAACCATAAAACAAGTTTGTTTTTTGAGAGTTGAAGGATCCAGCGTAACCCAGAATTATGTGAGTGTTTTCTAGGAAAAAGGCAACAAAAATGTGAGAAAAATTATTATACACTGGTTTATGAAAAAGTATGAATGCTGACACCCAGCTTTTTTAAAGTAAGAAAAAAATATTGCAAAGATTGCAAAACCAGAGAACACTAAATGGAGCAATTCCAAGGTGAAATTGTGGGATCATGCCACTGCAAAAATTCTTAACAGATAAATCAAAAGATTTTAAGATTCTTTGAGAAAAC
This sequence comes from Pitta sordida, assembly GCA_013390025.1. Lineage (NCBI taxonomy): Eukaryota > Metazoa > Chordata > Aves > Passeriformes > Pittidae > Pitta > Pitta sordida. Next base: position 117,527 of record WEKX01029638.1, on the reverse strand, counting down.
TGTTGTACCTAAAGGACTCCACAGAAGCCAAGGAATCAACTGCAGTTTTGCATAGACCTTGTATATCCAAGACTTTATTAAAATTACTAAAGGAATAAAATTAAAATTATATCTTTACTTTTGAGACTTGTTATGTTTAGCCTCCCTAAATTACAGTTGGGTGTGTTGCACCACAGTAGCGTGGGTCTTCCCCCCTGTGCACGAAGCTCGCCTTCTGAGTTGATTGGCAGCTCATTAATATAGAAATTTCCCCCACACCCTTACATACCCCTGGGCGCAGTTTTACCACTGCCCTGCTGTGTGTTGGTGTTTGTGTCGGTGTTTCCCAGCACTCACAGCCACCCCCAGCTGGGAAAAATCCCTTTTTCACTCGACCAGGGACACTGCCCGTGCCATTGTCCCAGTGTCTCTCCAGGTGGTAAACATGGTCTCTCCATACCTGAGGTAAACAAGTATGTCTTGGAGAGTCATTCAAGATAGTCTCAGACAACACTTCTAACCTGAGAGTGTTTAAATATTTCATAACTGCACAAAGCCTCCTCTCTTGGAGTGGGGCAAGAGCCTGGCTGTGCCTGGAGCGGAGCCACCGCCATGCCCACCCCGCCCGGTAGCTGAGGGGCTACCATGGCTCTGTCTGGACCGGGAACCGAGGGGCCCCTGCCACGCCCTCTCCACCGGGAGCAGAGCCACCACGGCGGCTGTGCAGGTTGATTTGCATATTGCTGCCTAATTGAATATTCATGCATGTTCAGTTGCAAAAAAAGGTCTCCTTCATTGTTCAAAAATCATGCAGCTAAGATGTGAAGCTGCAATATGGGGGGGGCGAAGTGGAAGAGGCCCAATTGCATCTATTTAGTAAGTTTCAGGGCATTAAAACCTTTCTATTTAGACTAAACACTTTTAATATTGCAGAAGCAATAGTTGATGTTGTGTAAATAAAACATAGGGGGATGTCATTAAGTCTAACCTCTTGTTAGACTTAATTCAAGCCCCTTTATCACAGAATCACAGAATCACAGAATATTCTGAGTTGGAAGGGACCCACAAGGATCATTGAGTCCAACTCTTAACACTGTCTCCCTGGTGGGAATCGAACCTGGGTCTTTCACACGCCAGGTGGGGACACCTACCACTGTACTAAAGTGGATTTCAACTGGTGTTGTGGTGTATAAAATGACTGTTTTCAAACACTTCTTGATGTAATATGACTGTTACATTTCTTATGTCCTCACATAAAACTGGGAGTTGACAGAGGCATGGCGTTGAGGGAAGACAAAGTGTGAAACCAGCAAAGCAGTTAGGTCCGCACCTGAAGTCCGATAACACTAAGAAAAGCACTAAAAGCTATATTTATGGTTTCACAGTTTTTTATCTTCAGGAAAGATAGAACCACTCGGATTTTTTGCCTGGGAAATAGAACATGCCAGGAGCCATATGATGGGCTAAGTTAAGGGTTTAATACATTCAGAAGGCATGGAAGTGATAGGTGCTGAAGGTAGGACAATGTGTTCTGCCTGCTGAACATACAGCTGCTACTTTAGCAAATGCAGCGGTCATTCTTGCTTCTCTCCTGTGGCTCTTCCAGGTGTTTCAGTGCACACAACATCTGGAGGATAGCGCACAGTTTTACTCAGGTCATCTATTGTTCTGTGGATTACAAATGAAGTCTTGTCAATTTAACTGTATGCTTGCTGGAAAAGTAACATTAAATATTACTAACCCCCCCGCAAAATAACCAAAGAAAAAAAAAGTGGTCAATACTTCCTCTGGATAAAATAAACAGTCGGATTAAATTTAAAAATTTAATAGCACCTTTCACTTCATGACATTTGCATCTCCTACATGACCACAACCACTGCTAGTATCTTTGAGCCTAGGAGATGTTGCAGCATTGTGGAGTGGCCATTCTGCATGAAAACTGAGCCCAAAACCTATGCCAGCTCACAGCAGGTCACAACTTTTCTTCCATTACTTTACCCTTTGCCTGTCTTCCCACAATGGCTTTATCAATAAATTATGGCTGTCTGATACTGCAGTTGTTCTAGACATGGAAAATGAGGCAAAATATTGCCTAAATTATATAGTCTTTGTTCACAGATGGTAAGAGTATCCTGGACATATTTAAATACATTGTGACTGACTTTTACTAAAAGAATTAACGTCTAACAATATAATTTCTGTTTAAAAGATGTGTATATTCAAACATGCAAATGTTATATAATCTAGCTATCCTATTGGATTCTTGTGGATTCTTGCAGATCACAGTTCACAAGAATCCTCAAATAAATCTTCATTTGCTTTCTTATGCACCCTTCTTTGAACTACTAAATGAGTCTCTGAATCAGAATTTTTGTTCACATTTTATACTAAACATCATGCGCATTTGAATTCCAACCAGGTTTATTAGTGAAATATAAATATGAAATTTAACAGATAAATCTTTGCTCCTTAGCCAGATATAAATGCTTTACATTGAATTGTGAGAAGGCGTGCCTGTATTGTTGGAATGCTCCATCACTATACACCATATTGCTGTCTCAGAGTAACAGTGCCTGTCAATATAGCGTGTGTATCCATGTGCAAGTACATAGGTATCACATTCTGCCTCAGAAAAGTTTGACGCTTGATCAAAAGAAATTCAAAATGTTGCTCAAATTTTTTTCAGAATTATTTTCAGTCTGAAAAAAACTATATGAACTACAATCTAAGTTACTAATAAAAGATATGAGAATACTTAGTTGTCTTTTTCCAGCATTTCACTGGTGCATAAAACCTTAATTGTTCCTATTCTTTCAGCGAATAGAAAAGATTCATCATTTCTGCCAGCCCTCAGGTTGTGCAGCATAGAAAAGACAGAAAACCTTCTTTTGTTTTCTGCACCTATAAACCATTTAATCCTAAAGGATAAGTTTTCTAGAAACTAAGTGAGTATTCTCTTGTCTTCTTCTGGCCCAGATTTACAATTTTTCATGAGACAGCAGTGTGTAGTCACACCCTTTTCACATTACTTTCATAATGACATTACTGTAAATAAAATGGATTAAATTTGGAATAGTTTTAAAGGTCTTACAACTAAAATTTTAAATCTCACATGAATGTGGCTTTATGTATATCACAGATGCGGTTCACAACTGCATCTCTTTCAGATCTGGCCCATAGATACATAACAATTTTTACGGTTTGTATTTTAATAACTATATCTTTTGGGGGATTTGACCTATAACTGACAGAACAGGCCAGACACAGAGCCAGAATGATAATCCATATGTTTCACAATATAATGTAGAGTGGTAGCCATTTTTAACATAATATTGCTTCAGTGAATCAATATATGTTGAACCTCCATGCCTTTTTTTTCAGAGAATGAATTATCATGTTATTGTTGTTAAACTGATGACATATATTATCGACACAGTGTATTCCTTCTATAAGTGTCAGTAATTTTTAAAAGACTATTACAAAAGCAGGTGCATAGGTTGGGTTTTTTTTCATTTTGAAATGTAATAAAGTGAGCTTTTGGCCTCAAGCTATACTAGGATTTAAAATAGGAACTACTTTGAAGCAACATGAAGTTGCACCCAGCCTCTGGGTTATTAAATGTGTTTTCTCTCTCTGGCTTCCTAAATGCATCTCATTGTTTAATGGAATTCTAACTGGAAGAATTAGTTGTAGACATTTCAGCTGGACTTCTTTATAAATATATAATGATGCACCCACAGCCTTAACACACAAGTGGATTGGGGATTGAGGGGGAATATTTTTTAATTCCAGACCATGAAGACGAATATACAAATTAAGAATATTTCAAGAGAACCAATAATTTGCATGGTGGGTGGGTCATCTCAGAGGTCTAGTTAGGACAAAAAGGACTTCAGCCTTTAAGGTTTTGCTTTCAAGCACAGCTTAGTTAGTGTAAAACCGGGTCTTTTCAAACACATTGATAAATAAACATTCCATTCCAGCAAGCCTGTTTTTCCAGTTGATGTAAGATATTCTTATAAATGAGGTAGGTCCATGAGTTTTGACATTTTAAGAACTCAGCATTACGAAGGCAAAGCAATACTCTGAATCAGCAAAATATTATTACCCACAACTTGCAATGTTACTGTACTTTACATGAGTTAACCCCATTGTTCATGTGATATAGAAGACTCTGTACTTCACATGAGTTAATCTCATTGTTCATGCGATATAGAAGACTCTGGACCCTGTAATTACATTAAATATATTCTTTTGCAAAAGACGGTCATATACTATGGTGGTATTAGCTGTAAATTCACAAAAGTAAAGTCATCATATATTGCTCAGAAGTGCCATAGGTACAGCTGCAACAATACTCTCTTGCAAAGAAAAGCAATTAAAAAAATGTGAAAGAAGAATATTTCTATTTTAGTTTCTATTTTACTTATCTGTTTTACTTTGATGAGGGGTAAAGACAGCTCAGCCAGGACAGTTGAAGGCATGCTGAGGGGACAACAAGAAGGAGGAAGAGGAAGATTCATAACCATTCTTCATTTCCACAGAAAGAAGGTTTTGATTTACTGAAATATCAGTTTATCCTGTCTTCTTTTTTTAACTTGTTTTGTGTTCAATTAAATAAATTTTAAAAGATACATTTAATTATTTTAATCTTTTATTTTTAAGAAGTGTTTCTGCATTTTTTTTTCTACAGGCTTGTTCCAGAATGCTAATATCATCTCCCTCAGTTATACTCCAACCCCAAGCAAAATCATGTTAGAGCAAGCTGTGCTTTTTGAATGTTTTATTTTCACATGCAGCCAAAATGACTTATATTACACCTGCACGAATGATGTTTCCCGTATTTTATGAAACTGGAAGATAGCCAAGTTGTACAGTTTTTCTGTAGGTGAAGAGGTTTTTTTCACACGCCTCTTACCAGCATCACCTGCATCAATGATTTGGGTGTTCCCCTCAGGTAGGTAAAAATTTAAACATGTTAGTACTGAGATTGGCCACACCCAGAGATAATAAACTCTTTTTTTTTTTTTTTTTTACAATGCTTATGTTAGCCAAATATGACATAGTGATCTATGATAGTTATTTTTTGAACTTTGCGTAGCTATGTATTTGTTTCTGGATGTCAGCGGTAGCTGATACTATTATACAGAGATTTCCAGATTTCTAAAATCATAGCATGAGATAAAATGAGGTAGTAAACAAAAACATTTGCACAAAGGAAAACTGAATGAATCCAGCAGTCCAGATAGTTCATTATCTTGTCTCTAGACTACTCTGCTTTACTACTACTTAGAGTAGTAAAAACCATTGAAAAGAAAAGCACAAGAAATCACAGAATCACAGAATCACAGAATATTATGAGTTGGAAGGGACCCACAAGGATCATCTAGTCCAACTCACCACCTAACACCCGTACAGAGACCGAGAGCACATCCCAGAGCTTAACACCAACCTAGATCCCTCACAGTCTAGCAGGCCACTCCGAGCCACAGAATCGGAAGGGACCCAGGGACATCCAGCCCTACACCCCCCAGCTAGACCATGTCACTAAGCTCCTCGTCCAGTCTTCTCTTAAACACCTCCAGGGATGGCGACTCCACCACCTCCCTGGGCAGCCCATTCCAATATGCAATTACTCTCTCTGTGAAAAATCGCTTCCTAACGTTAAGATTAAACCTCCCCTGGCGTAGCTTGAGGCCGTGCCCTCTCGTTCTGGTGTCGTCAGCCTGGAAGAAGAGGTCCACACCCATCTGGCTGCAACCTCCCCGCAGGTAGTTGTAAACAGCAATGAGGTCCCCTCTGAGCCTCCTCTTTTCCAGACTGAACAGTCCCAGTTCCTGTAGTCGCTCCTCATAGGGCCTGCCCTCCAGTCCCTTCACCATCCTCGTTGCCCTTCTCTGGACCCTCTCAAGCAGCTCAACATCCCTTTTAAACTGGGGAGCCCAGAACTGCACACAGTACTCAAGATGAGGTCTGACCAGCACTGTGTACAGGGGAAGGACAACCTCCCTGGACCGACTGACCACACTGTTCCTGATGCAGGCCAGGATGCCATTGGCCTTCCTAGCCACCTGGGCACACTGCTGGCTCATATTGAGTTTCCTATCGATCAGTACACCTAAGTTTCTCTCCACTTCACTAGTCTCGAGCCACTCCTCCCCCAGCTGATAGCGGTGCATGGGGTTGTTATTGTTTTGTGCTGGAGTCCACAGGCAGAGTAAGATGTGGGAATCCAGTTTGCAATGACTATGCTCTGCCTCCTCAAAGAACTTTATTCAGTTCCTGCTGGCCTCAGCCTGACACCTTTTGCCACAGCTTGCACACAGATACAAACAACTCCCCACTCCTTAATTCAACTTCCCAGTGTGAGGGTCTGTCTATCTGGGATGTAAAACCTAATAAATATTCTGTCTATTTTTCTGCTTTAAACAGAATTTAAATTTGGTTAATAGGTACTGTAGGCAGATAACCAATTTTCTTCTGTGAAGGGATTAATGGAATTCCATTGTTGAGATATTCTAATTGTTTATTGACATGCTTGAGAAATATTACAGTTTTGATTGTGAAACATACCAGGGTTGATTTTTTTCCCCCTGAACAAAATAGAGGAAAGTTTTTTGCACTTAATTAATATCTACACAGTGTCAAGCATTGGGCAAAACCAAGCACAGTTATGAAGTACATTTAAGGAACACATATCCCTAAGTCTTCTCTTTGGGAACAATTCATAGCCAGCTCCATCTCCAGAGGAAGTTAGATAAACCTTAAGGCTGGAAAGTCCTCTAAAGGCTGTTAAACTCACAAGGGATTGTGGAAGTCCAGCAAATATCATTCCTGTCACTGTTCTCAGTTCATACACTCTGGGAGTTTCTCTTCTTTATCTTTGCCCTTCTCTTCACAATAAAAAACAAGGTCGAGTTATTAGCTTGAGCTGAGCAGTTAGAGGTAAAGTTCTGCAGAAGATGAGGCACTCTTAAGCTTTCATATAAATGAATAAGTTGTGATAAACCTATTGGAGGAAGATGGTAACTTAATTCTTCATATGTCTGGCAGCTCATCAGAAAGTTCTGTTTTATCAGGTCTGGGAATCTCATCCCATTTAGGTAACTTGTACCAAAACTTCTTTTATCATTAGGCACTGTTCCTGGAAAATGTAAGTGAAGTTTCAGTTTTTACTTTAGGGCAACACTGACACATTTTCATTGCTGCTGCTTTGCAAAGAGATGTGGCACCAACATTGTTCTCAGATGATATTAGTCACTGTTAATTTTAATCTCTTCATTACTCCACTGCTTGTGCTTTGTTAATATATGAATAGTGACAGAAGAAGATCTGGTATTTTGAATTTCTGATGCAAAAAGTCCTGCTCCCATGTGAGTTTTTTGAGCTTTTTGCAGCTGTGAGGAATGATTGCAAAATCACTGCAAAATGTCCCCACATGAAAGAACTTCTTACAGGAGTAGTGGAATTTATTACATGAGACAATGAAAATTTAAAATTGCTCCAGCTTATGGATAACTAAAATTTTTTGAATGTTACAATCAAGTTCTGCAGATGGGTGGAGAGTACCAGGACAAGGCAGATTCAAGTGATGGAGGGAAGGTGAATCAAGTGCATGAATCAACTGGCCTTGAACACTTCTAGGGATGGGGCATCCACAACTTCTCTAGACAAGCTGTTTCAGTGTCTCACCACTTTAACAGTCAATAGTTTCTCCCTAATAATTATTCTAAATGTGCTCTATTTCAGTTTAAAGTCAGTCCCTCTTGTTCTGCCCACAGACCCTTGTAAAATGTCCCTCTTCAGCTCTCTTGTACTCCTTTATGTACTGGAAGGTGTTTTTAGGTCTCCCTGGAGCATTCTCCAGGCTGAACAACCCCAAGTCTCATAGCCTGTGTTCACAGAAGAGATGTTCCAATCCTCCAGTTATCTTTGTATCCTCCTCTGGGCTCTTTCCTACAGATCTCCATTGCTCTGTGAACCCCAGAGCTTCATGCAGGTCTCCAGGTGGGGATTAGTTACTGTGTTACGGTTTGATACTTTAGCAGACCAATATTTTGTACAGATACTGAGCTGGTTCACAGATTATCATTTATGAGATCACTTTCAAAACCTGAAACTTTCTCCTAAAAATAAGACAAATATATGCCTCAATATACATTCTTCTCCCATTATATATGGAGGGGCTATAATAACAGACCATTTAGATAATCCAAATCTGAAATTGTAGTCAATAGCACATGGCGAATAAAACCCAAAAACCTTCACTCTGAATAACTTAGCCACTGGGAGGTGGCTGAACTGGTGTGTCTCTAGTTAAAATGGAAAAGCCGTAGTAGTCATGAAGCTGAAGAATTAAGCTTAAGGAATTAAGAATTAAGTTAAGGGATGGGTCATTGCAGCAAGTGGTGCAAAACGTAAGTCTGTACTCTTGAAAATAATTGCTGTTTTCTCTTTGTTCATATTAATTCAAACCCTTCAAAAACGTATAAAGTGGGCTTTTTAGTATTTGGCTTAAAAAAGAACAACATTCAGTGATTACCATTATTAGATTACTTGCCTATAACAGCTTCAGAATAATCTTAAACTGTCAGTAAATTTTATTTTTTTATTTATTGAAACTCAATGCCCATAGAACCATCATTATTAAACTGTGAATGAGTTTAAGACACAGGCAGAGCAGAAATTTACAGACTGGGCCAGGTAGTTGTCTTATTTTTCAACTTCAATAACTGTAGGATATCTGAGATTCTAATGATTAATATCCTTCATAACCTTTCAAGAATAAAAAATAAAACTACAGATTGAGATGAAGTAGGTTTTCTATTAAGCATCTCCATTATAGTCTATTAAATTCTAAATGGGTTTGAATTATGTAAAGATATGGCTCTATGTTTTAGTTCTAGATTTTGTAGCTTTTAGTCAATATATTCCCAACGGCTTCTAGATCGGAGAGCAAAAGTTAGACAGTAATGTAAACACTTTTATTTTTGAATAATGCTTTTGGAATATTAACATTTTCGTCAGAGAACACTGTCTTGCATTTTCCAGGCCTGCATATTTTCATTTAGGAAAGACTGGAGAAAATGTCAGATTTCTGAATGCTTATGTCGTTCTAGGAAAGCTGTGCATATTCTTCTGTGCCATGGCTCTGATCTCAGTTCCATAAGGACAAATACTAGACTGATGTAACAAATTTTCAAGATATTTTAGCTAAGTATATGTAAAACTGTAGGCTTTGCCTACTATTTATGGGAGAAAGCTGTCATTCTGAAATTCAGCTTTGATTGCTCACTCACCATGGTTTTAATTGACTTTCTGTTGATCAGAAATAGCATTGGGCTGCAGACATCAAATTAGATTAGTCCCAGACGGTGCTACATGCAGTTTACTGGGTCACACCAAAAAACTGCTTCAGTAGTACAACATGTCAAAATTAGTCACTTAAGACTGTAAACACCTCCAGAAACAGGAATGAGCAGGCCTCCAGCCATCTGCTTTGTGTGTTATTCCTGCTTTTTCACTGTAGGCACTGATTTTTGTTCACTCAGCCAGATGATCGTTGTCTTAGATTCAGCTGAGTGTCCCAAAGTAGTAGAGAGCTGGAGATGCCAACAGATTGCAATGCCTTCCGGTAGGGGCACAATGCTCTGGGCTCAGCAGGGAGGACCAACATCAACAGCTGGTACATCCCCGGACCTCTTTTCTATCTCCTCTTCTCATTTTTTGCTACAGATGTGAGAAGCAAACGATCTTGTCATTATTAGCAAAGACACCCTGGAGTAACCCTACACTCCTTTTTAACTCAAGCCAGTGACAAATCCCCCTTCATCATCCCTGCCCCTCTATTTCCCTTTTCTCGCCTCTCTTCTCACTCTTTTTCCAGCTATTCTCACATTCTGAATTTGCACTTATTTTTGAGTATATTACTTTCATTAGAATTTATAATTTCTACCTAGTCTAGTTTATTTGGTGGTTTTGCCTGTTCTGCAGCAGCTGATTCTTATGTACCTGATTACTCATTTTATCAAACTAGATTTATTTGGTCAAATTCAGCTGAGATAGATTTGTAAAGCTCTATAAAATAACACAGAGATCTTGAGTAGAAGTAACTAATTTATTTTATTTTATTTTTTTTGGCACCAAAAATATAGAAATCACATACTAGTCACACAACCAGAAGACAAATCCTAAAATGCATGATCAAAAGAAAACATTAGCAAGTCTCTGAACAGCAGTACATAGCAGTTTAAACTGCTAGCTCATAGAAAAAAATCAGTAGGGATTTAGACAATTGCTGTGCAAAGAATAAACCAATGATTTCTTGGAAATTAGTGTTCAGCTTATAGCCATTTAATTAAACTGTGTGCTTTAGCATTTGTGATTTTTAATGGAATTTCAGGAGAGGTTAAAGAAGGAGTGGAAGGATAAGATTTAATACAGATGCAGGCAGATTTCATTACTTTGTTAAATGTGTAGTGTGTCATCATTCCCATCAATAGACCAATGGATAAAATATATGAACATAACAATAGCTTGTGGAAAAATCATTCTAACTTTAAATGAAAAGTAAGTTTTTGTATCATAGATATTTCATAGAATATTTGAATTGGAAGGGATCCAAAAAGATCGAGTTCAACTCTTAAGTGAATGGCCCATACAGGGATCAAACTCATGACCTTGGCAATATTAGCACAATGCTCTAACCAACTGAGCTAATCTCAGGTAATTGATAGTGTCTTTAATATATAGGCAGGCTTCAGAAAGGTTAAAGATCAATGTGAGAGGAAATATCTTGCTCCAGAGACACAAAATATACTTTTGGAGTTATTGAGCTGCTCCAGATATCTGTGTGGAGAAAAAAAAAAAAAAAAAAGAGACTTTAAGAAATGCCCTAGTGAAAAAAAAGGTAAGTCAATTGTTGAAAAAAATGTGAAAGGACGTACATGCGCACATTGTGATGAAGTTAAAGATTTAAACTTCAGTATATCTGCTAATCAGCAGGAGTGAGGAGGAAATATTTTCCAAAACTGAGCAGAGAGGATTATTTTGGTGAATCTTTATGACCTTTCAACCTTCTAGTAGCTACTGAAGAAAGCTTATTAAGCTCAACAGGACCTGAAATAACTACAGTTATTTTATTCTGTGTGGATTTCTGAACTAAATTCTGTGCCAGTTACGTAGACAAAAAGTAAGAACATTAAAAATAAGAAAATGTGAAACTTGTAAGTAAGGAAATCTTTATTCTTAGTTATAGATGTATATCCCAACTATGATAAGGATGTAGTCTCTCTGTCATTAACAGAGAACCTGATTATGTGGCAGGCTTTGGATGATCTCTTTGCCGTTGCCCTTGAACAAATGTATGGAAGGGAAAAATGCAGGCTGGTAATGAAGTCCTTGAGCTCTCTGAGAGTCCTGATCCTGAGGTCAGGTTGAAAGGCCATTTAACCTAAATCAATTGGGTTAATCATAAATGTCATTAACATTTTAATTAAACAGCCACAGTGATATAATGATCATTTTAAATAAAATAACTTGTCTTCCTCTCACACCCTCAGTGCTCCTGAGCACAAGGGATTGGAAGTCATGAGCTGGAAAGAGAGCAAGGGAAGAGGAACATGGCTCTGTAATACTGATGAACAACACACTTGGTAATGCAGCAGTGTATCTATATGACTAGTGTCAGCCTATACCCATGTCTTCAGAGGCTCATATTGCCCCTTATCTCCTCTTGCCAACTGAGCTTTCACTTAAAAGATACCTTTGGACTTATCCCAACTCATACTTGCAATCAGCAAAAATGTCCTAAAGCTGAAGTTACACAATACTCTGCCTTCCCTCCTCCCTGTGCTCCATTTATTAGCCTATCATAATATTTGATTTAATAGTATTTTTACGCATGGCTGTATCATGATATGTTTTTGTTATCATGAAAAATTCAGATGTCATTGTTCATTTCTATACTATTATTTAGTGATGAAGCTGCTCAGGATATATAATAACGGGGCCTTTAATTCCTAATATTTCTGTTTCTAATTCTGTAATGAACTTACCTGTATAGGATCAAAATCAAGTATGTTTTAACATCTCCTGGTATTTAAGTGGTCATTGGAAAAAAAGGCCTTTGGCAGACCTGGTCTGAAAAGCAGTTTGACTACCACAGTGGTAAGTATTTAAATCACAGATATATTGCTCTTAGAATGAAATAGACTGGAAACTTACTTCAATATAGTGTGTTGTGTTTATTACACAAGAAAAAGCAAATCAATCTAGCCATTAATATACACCAAAGTTTTGTATACAGTCGGGTCTCCTATACCATGGCACCGCTGGTCTTGACCCCTATCTGCAAAGCCCTTCATCCATGTAGAATGGCAGCTCATTAATATGCAAATTTCCCCCGCACCCTCACATGCCCCAGCGCTGTTTCAGCACTGTGTTGCTGTGTATTAGTTGCAGGGGGGGCGCTACCACCATGGCTGTGGGGGTTCATTTGCATATACATGACTGCCTAATTGAATATTCATGCATTCCGGGTCGCTCATGCACAGTTGCAAAACGGGGCCTCCTTAATCGCTGAAGAATCATGCCGCTAAGATGTGAAGCCGCAATATGGGGGGCGTGAAGTGGAAGAGGGCCAATTGTATAACAACATTACAGATTCTGTGATGGAAGGATCAAGTTATCTATGTATAAAAATGTCAACACATCTAGTCAAGTATAATGACAGGTCTTGCACATTTGCTGTCCAGATATCATCTGCCAAAATTGTGTCTATCTCTCACTTTACTCCAGGGAAGTGCAGTCAGGATAAAAATGAAGTGGGCTTTGACTCAGATAACAGAAAAACAATGATAGTAGGAAACACATATAAATTCAACTGTAAATTTAATATATTTATGTTTGAAAAAATTGTGAGTAGATTACTGCAGAGAGTGAGAAAACAGAAATCCCCTAGGTATTCTTATGGAAAAACAGAAGTCTATGGGTCTTCATTAATACGGCATGGTGTTCATTGATATAGGCACAAATTAGACAGACTCTCTTATTATTTATTATTAATTTATATTGATTTTTTTTCTGCTCATAAATTTATCCTAAAACAAGATAGTACTTTAAAATGGTCATTGGTTCATGCTTCTCAAACAACCCTATGTGAAAAGACTAATATTTTTCAAAATCATCTGCTAAAGGTTGTTGAACTGGAGCTATCTTTAAATCCACATCCTGCATATGTTCTGGGGTTGATGGGATGGCTCATCCCTGGAAGTGCTCAAGGTTGGGTTTGACCCAGGATAGTGGAAAAACCCTGACCTTGGCAGTGAGTGGAATGAGATGATCTTAAAGGTCCCTCCCAGCATAAAACCATTCTATGATTCCATGATTCTATAATCTGTTCACTCTATAAAGATCATTTGTTTGATGGTTGGACTTGATGATCTTAAAGGTCCTTTTCCAGCTTTAATGATTCTATGATTCTATGATTCTAAGATTCTATGAAAAGTCTTTCTGTTCAGATGTATTGGAAACATGGGAAGGCTTAGTTCTTTGAAGAGATCAGATCCTTCACAAAAGAAAATCTTAATTTTATTGATATAGAATGATGTGTCATAAGTGCTAGTTAATAAATATTGTCAATGCAAAATATTAGCATATTTTATATATGTAAATTAATATTATTTATATTTTATCTTCTTCCAGTTTATCTTGCCCACGATGTCATGTGCCCTCTTCTTTGTATTTCCTACCTATGCAGAAAGAACCATGCACTCCTCTGTACAAAAAATATGCAGCAGCATATATATGCACAATACACACAGGAAGATTTTGCAATTTTCATTGGAAAAAATATTGCTGCAAATATATTAGGCTGGGTCAGAATGAATTGCTGAAATCAAGTAGAAGCATGCTTTTGTCCGAAACAAATGTCTCATATGACAGCTCCATTATATTAAAAAGCAAAAAGTGGGAGTTTCCTGTAATATGATGCAAATCATAATTCTGTTTAAGAAAGACTTTAGAGTAGTAAATTATGATCTTGTTTAAACTGTGATTTAATCATCTGGAGTACTACAGAGGCTTAGATTAAAGCTTTTTTCCCGCTAGAAAATTTTAAGTTCTTTTCTTTTTGTCTTTGAATAGATCTTATCTTAATAATAATGTGCACTGTGACAGTGGCTGGGTCTAGGAATTAAGATTAACCCTTTGAATACAGGAGCCAGATCCTTCATATTTATGTGGATTATATGTAAAAACACAGAAATGAGTGGCAACCAATGCACTTAGTGCAAGACAGAGTACCCAATAACAACTCAGACATGTTACCCAGGCAGTACAAAGGGGTCAATTTTGACCCTCACAGGAAACATGGAATTTCTTTGAATAGAGCACTCTTCTGGTGAGGGACGCCTGGTACTGTAAGCCCAAGGAGTCTTTTGCTATATCCTTTATTACTTTTACAAATTATTAACTACTGTGACTTGCTTGGCCCAAATAAGAAGTGTCATAAAATATCCGTGCTAGGCAAAGAAGAGTTGTGTGGGCAAGTTGGCTCACTCCTTATGCCTCACTTTAGTCAGAGTGAGAAGCAAAGACCTGAACTGCCTGCAGGCAGCTCTTCACCCAGCACACCACTCCCCTTTCAACATCCCTGGACACTGCATCTTCTCAAGTTTTCATTCTTTTTTCCCCTCAAGGAATGGTCCTTGCTTTCCCTCAGGATCAGAAGTGTCTCTGAGGACCTCTGTCAATATTAATGTTATGTATTAGTATGGCAATTGCATTTGAAGGTGAGTGGAGGAATCAGAACTTTTGTGTTGTGCTGTATGTATAACTTGCAATTTGTTCAACAACATGCATTCTTCCCTCAGCTTCTGGAAAACAAAGAACCTTTTGGAAAAAAAAATAAAATAAATATATCAGATTTTTTTTTTTCATTTGAGGACTGGAAGTAAGAAGGCTGTTACTGATCATTTTCGTTATGTTCTTAAGTATGTTCAGCCTATAATACAGTTAAAAAGTCTCAGTACTGGGCAAGTATGACTCTTTTCTTCACTTTAACTTCATCAAATGGGCCATAGGGAAACCAATTTTAATAATTCTAGTGATCCAAGAGAAGTTTAAATCCCTTGGAAAAATACAATATATTTAAAAGTTTTGGCTTTCAAGAGGAAATTTGTTTTCTTTCTGGTTCTGGACCCATGGTTTTCTTTTGATGAAGAGTAGACCAATTTCTTGCTGCTTAAGTTCCCTTCTTTCTCTTATTCAAAAAATGCCTTATAGCATTAGGAAGTCTGTCTTCAGTCAGGGAGAGAATGGGAATGATGAGGGTTAATTAGGTTCAGTCTTCTCATTTCTCTTCCAGAATGGCACAAGCAAATGTCAGAAAAGAGATACACAGAGGGATGTTCAGCCCAGCAGGGCTTTCCTGCAGACGTTGCTTAGCTTCCTTACTCAGCTTTGCATTTTATTTTAGTTTCAGTAGGAAAGGATAGTTCTCCTCATATTTTCATCTTTGCTGAGGTATAAGGATTTGTACTGCTACCTTCAGGCTACTGCAGGGACAATTGTGACAGGCCTGGGAAAGCACATGAAAGTGCTACTTTCTGCTTATCTGGCTTTTTCACCTCAAATGGTCTTCAGGTTGTTACAATATTGTATTTGCAGAAATTTCTTCAAAAAGAAAGATAAATAAAAAAACCTGACAAAGGATCCAGTAAATAAGCATGAAACTAGATTTTTTTACTTTAGGATGCACTTTTGCAAGAGAAAGGATGCTCAGAGAAAATAACACACTTTTGTAGAATTTTCGTGATATTAACAAGCAATTGAACCTGAGAAGCTAAACCACCTACATGGAGTACTAAATTGCTTCTCTGCTCCTTTGCTTTTTAACCAGAATATTATCCTGCCATTCTTCTCTTTTTCCTGTTGTAAATCTTCACCACACCCTTGTACTTTTCCTGTCCTGTTCCT
>WEKX01029638.1:58061-87276 GCA_013390025.1 Pitta sordida | reverse complement strand
GACTCCACCACCTCCCTGGGCAGCCCATTCCAATATGCAATTACTCTCTCTGTGAAAAACCGCTTCCTAACGTTAAGACTGAACCTCCCCTGGCGTAGCTTGAGGCCGTGCCCTCTCGTTCTGGTGTCGTCAGCCTGGAAGAAGAGGTCTACACCCATCTGGCTGCAACCTCCCCGCAGGTAGTTGTAAACAGCAATGAGGTCACCTCTGAGCCTCCTCTTCTCCAGGCTGAACACAAAGCAAGATAGCAAAACCTCAGAAATTGAAATCTACTTGAATTTTTTACACACGTGACCTGGAAAGCATGAAGTTTCACAGAGAAATCACTTGTTCTGACAAAAATTTCAAGTAGATTGTTTCTATTTTTGTTGAAACAGAAGATGGGGCAAAGCAGGATTTTAAAACCAAAAATTATTTTCCATATTCTTGCTGAATGGAGATTCCTTCAGTTTCCTTGTTCAGACATATTTTTTTGAATGTGTAAAAGACTGACAGCAACAAAGGGCAGTTGTTCTTTTCTTGGGAATGCATGTAAGATTTCAAATAAATAAAGATGCTTAACAAATGGAAAGATTAGTATTTCTGCACATTTTGAATGAGTCATGCGTGACTGTAGAGTAATTCCTTTTTTATTATCCAAGTTCACACGAAGTATGCATTAAACATGAGAAATGCATGGATATTTTTACATATTCAAGACTTTTTAATGGAACATCAAAACCAGAAAATGTTCACAAGGATGGGGCCTTCTGGGAATATACTATTATGTTTTTTCTTAAGAATAAATAATTCAAATTTTTATCTTAAGTTTTTGGTTTATGTTGCCCTATCCAATTTATTATTTTGGTCTAGGTACAACAGGAATTTAAGTGTGATGGATAGTTGTAGCTAGAAGAATTGGTGAAACTTGTCTTTTTAGTCTTAGACCATATATTCCCTTGTTGAGTGAAAGTTCTTAAGAAATTTGATCCCCAAATAATTTAATCAGTCTAAAAGCTATGTGAGTTATAATGGGTTGTAGTAAACCCATTTCTACTACATTTTCAAACTCTAATGACAAACTATGTGGTAAATTTTCCCCTCTGTCTACCAAAATAAGAGCATTTATTTATCTATAACAATTTTACTTGTGATAATTACAAAAATCTTCCTGAAGGCAGTCTAAGCCCCTCCTTTAGCTTCTTCTCAGGCTGGGTCTCCCAATATTGTGATATGAAGATATTCGACTGATCTCTTAAGCCAAGACTTCCAATGCTTATGCTGTCTTTATATCTTAAAGAATTCCCCAATAAAATCACAGAATCACAGAATCAACTAGGTTGGAAAAGATCTCTGAGATCATCGAGTCCAACCTTGACAGTGGTATCTGTACTTCATTTTAATATTTTCCATCAAGTAGTTGAAATGACTAAGACAGCTGTAGAGCACACGTGATGTTTGAAATGATTTATCTTCCCCTTAGGGCCTCTAGCTAAGCAGTTGACTCTGTATTACGTTTTACTGTTAAATGAATCTTGATGGTTATTTGGTTAATCTGGGGTCAGCCTGCGTGCAGATGGCACTTTGTGACTGTTGAAAAAGTGGGTTTTAGTATGACTTTTGTGGTTAATAAATGCTTTTTCTCTTTGAGTGGAATTTTTTGTTTAAATTAATTAAAATCTGGTAGTAGGGATGTATAATTCTTTTTGTCAAGATGTGCTTGAAGTGGATTTGGAAAAGACTATATCTGGGACCTGGATTCCTACATGATGGTATTCCTCATATTCCTGAGTAAATTTGCTCCCTCAATTGCAATAACAGGCAAACATAAAAAGAGGTTCACCAGTTCTCTGTGTCTATGTCCCATTATGCTCCTATACCTAATGGCACATTGTATCTTCAGTTTTGTTAAATCTTTTAATTAAAACACGTTAACAAAGCCTTAGAAAAATAAATTAAACTACTCACAAGAAAATTAAATTGAGAAGCTAAGCTCATTTATAATTATTGTATTTCAATTAGGCTTTACTAGGGCTGGGTGAAGGGAGAGATAAAAAGAAACTACTTTGATGTCTGAGTTTCATAAATATTTCTAGTGTCCTGTTTGTGAAGTCCATAATACTAATGATAACAGTTTACCGCATTCAGGCTTTTTCATGCCAATTACTATACTTAAGAATTCACCCATCATATTACATCAAAACATGTCAAGGCTTGGTGCCTAGCTATGTAAAGGAGGTTTTCTGCATTACGCTTAGTGGAAGTGCAACTACACATACCTCTGATTCACAAATTCAATAGGCTTTTATAGTTACCTTGTCCAAAATCCTGATTCTTTCATTGTATAAGATATTACCAGGTGACTCTTAGATCGGGTCCAAATCTCTTCTATGTATTAAAGCATATTTATTAGAGAGCAAAAGTGTTTTTCTCAGTAATAGTCATCAAATTTTGGCTTCCAGTTTTTCCATTCTGTCATCTTCTTCATAAAATATAAGTCATAAAATATAAAGAATCTTTTACTGATGCAGATAGTTATGGTCAGTCACATCTTGTAAGCGACGAGCGACTGCTANTTCCTGTTTCTTACTACCGTATAATGTTTTAAGTGCAAAAGTTCTAAATTTTTTTTCACAAGTCAATCTTAATCTTACACTTTTTGGATTAGTTCATGAATTAAAATGTATTGAATTAGAAGAACTAATAATGCTAACCAGGTCATTACACACTATCTTTTGTTTGCAAAAGCCATGTCTTCCTAAATGAAAATAATTTTTTTAATAATTAGAAACAAATTACTATACAAAGGAAATAGTACAATTCATTTTGAAACTACATTTCTTTTTCTATCCAAAGTTTATAGCAGTAAAGAACAAATGACATCCAACAATTGTTGCTGATTTACTTCCTGAATTTCTTCAGTCTTCTAGGGTCATGCTGGTTACAAGTATGATTCTTTTTTAAAGCATATGAAAACACCCACTAATTTTCATAATGATGACCCTAGGTGAGTTAAGTTAATGATGCACATATGTATTTACAGGAAAGAGATTAGAAGGTTGAGAGATAGTGTTGTGTATTATTCATCATACCACTATGATTATTAAAAATCCCCAACAGTCCTTTGTTTAAAAAAATCTTTAAATTTATCATCAAGCCATTGATTTCTTTCACCAGTGAGAGAAGGACATTGAATGATTCACTGAAATTGTTTGGGTGAATTAGTTCTAATGGATTTCTGTATATTTGTTTTGTTAGCTCCTGTCACCATCAGGAAATGAGCTCATTACTTAATCTGGAAACCCAAAAGCAACTTTCAGGCATTCATAATGTAGGTAAGTGATTAGACAATTCATCACAATAATCTGAAAAGAAATAGAAAGAAACCAATGACATAAAAGTAGATTTTAAAGCTGAGGCCGTGGTTACATTTCAACTTCAGAAAGCCACATTACCAGATCTGAATTAAAGTGTGAATTCGTAACTTATTTGCTTCTTCCTATTGGTCTCCATTCACACAAAAATAGAATGTAAACTCAGCATACTTTTTTTCAGAAGTTGTTAGATGGATTTAACACTTGCTAAAAATACTGCTTGACAAATCCATTTTAGTACAGTGGTGAGTGTCCCTGCCTCTCATGCGGGAGACTTGGGTTTGATTCCCCGACGGGGAGGCAGTGGTGCTGTTTAAGAGCTGGACTCGATGATCCTTGTGGGTCTCTTCCAACTCAGAATATTCTGTGATTCTGTTTGCCAGTGGTTTCATGGCCTTTGTGGCAGCCATGACACCCTCCTATTCTGCTTCTCCCTCCAGCTCTACAAAATAATTGCTTATATTCAGATATGCTCTCTGTGTCACAATGAGTCTAGCAGTCACATCAAGTCAGCATCATTCGAAATCTTTTCTCCCAAGGCGTTTTGATATGCTAAAGATAAAATGCAGTTCTAGAAGACTACTGAAAAGCTGAGAGCATTTCTGTGACGACTGAAAAGTCATATTTGTGAAACAACATGCATTTTCATATATTTCCAGAAACTATGTCAGAATTTCTGAATCATCATATTTATCTTTCCAATAATCACTTTGCATAAGTACTCAATGTTTTCATTTGCCTCTTTTGTAATCTGGTGTAGGAATTAGTGCCCCAAGTAGTAACGATACATGATGACAGAAAACTGAGAAAAGCATCTGGGATATTCCATAAGGAATGTATTCATTGATGGTTAACAAATATGTATATCCTTATACGTACAAGAATAATAACAAACATGCCCACTCTAGTCTTATCAAGAAAGTTGTTCACTTCAACACGTATTTTTTCAAGTTGCATTAGCTATAAGTGTAACCAATGTTATATCATGCTTTATTTCCTTAAAGTGCATGGTATACTAAAGAATTTCAAACTGTAGCTTGTTCTACAGGATTAAATATAATTTTTTCCTCCACATAATTTCTTAATCATTTCTTCAGTAAGTGGGATGAGCACTGATCCCTCCAGGGTTTAAATGCCATGGAAGCTGCTGCCTTAGCACACAATAGTTTCTGTTATAGACACACTCTGTACAAACGAACGGGTGAGGAAAGCTGGGCTCAGACCACATGCAGTTTGATGGCATTGCTGTCTGCTATAGAAAAGATATATGTGGAAGTGTTGGTTTAACACATCAGCCAACAAGCTAGGCTGAGTTTAAATTCCCCATCCCCCAGCTCACCTTCCTTATGTCTCACTCTCTCTCCTTTTGTTAGATTCACACATTCTGCTCTTCCAATTGCTTTAGCCCGAAGCAGTTGACATTTACCCCAGCTAGATAATCGAGGAATAACATTTGCGTTACAGTTTAACATGACCTCTGCCTCTACAGCTCTTTTTAGATTACCTCCCCCCCTTCAATGCTTGCTGACACCATAGTGAGGCAGGAGGTGGGAAAAAAAGAAAAGAGAAGCTTATTATTGCGGTGGCACAGTCAATGTCATGAGAAGCTGCTCTGCCCTTTTCAGTTGTGGGTGAGCAACTATTAAGGAAAAGGTATTAAAAGGAGGAACAACTGTGATGCGAGGGACACACAGGTTAAGCTCAAAGCAAAGGTTAATGGATTGACTGTTACCTGTGTATGAGGCTTAATGTTGGTCTATACACAAGAGAATTGCTTTGAGGTTGTATTTTTTTCATGAAACTAAATTAAAGGGCTAATTTATTCCTGCATAAAAGAGTGAGATGCTGCTGCTGCAGTTGCTGTTGTTTTAATACACAAGGACATGTTTTTAATTCAAAATATTTGTTATTTATTTCCAGTACAGTGTGATATAAGGTAATCGTTCTTCTGAAGAGTGAAAAATGACGTTTGGCGAAAGATATTTACCAAAATCTTAAATAGAAGATTTTTATTGTTGTTCAAGGAAACTAGAAAAAGTTTAGAGTAATAGTTTAATAGTTATACTATATTTTAAATGCAAAGAGTTTTGTTTAAAAAGAATGCACCTCAAATAGAAAGAGAAAATATTTTCTGAATCATCCACACACACTTATACCAGCTGCACCTGGCAAGATTGTGCTATGAGAAATTGCTCGCACCAGAATACTCCATCCTTATTTATACCTAACATGAGTCTTCATTATCACTTCCTCATACTATTTTTTAATTCATAAATATCCTTATTTCTTTAATATTTGCTTAAGTACAGAAAACTACAATATAATCTCAGCTAATACTCACAGTGAAATTAATGATTGAACTCTCCTTACAGATTGTTAGATGCAAATAATGCAATACAAAAAATTGTGTGACTCTTTCCCTAGTATAATAGGATAATGTAATATACTAGTTCATTAAAAAATGAATGCTTCAATATTCAATTTATTTTTGTATTTTAGGAACCTTTTTATATGATTTGCATCTCTTCCTGTGACCTTCAGGACTCCAGTGAAGGGAATTTTTCCAAAGGGTTCTTCTGGTCACAGAACTGCACAGTTTTCGATTATCCAAATTTCAAATTAAATTTTGAAGATACCACAACCTGCCTGTTGATGCTGAGGACCAGGCTTTGTGGAAATGTTCCCATACAAGTGAATTATGTGGTTGACCATTCATTCCTAATACTGTCTCAACCCAGTAGATGCAACTCCTTCTGGCTGTCAAAGGAACATTAAGACAAAGGGAGATTGTCCTGTACTTATGAGAAGTCTTACAGAATAGAAATTTACAGAATATTCTGAGTTAGAACTCAGAGTTGAACTCAAGTTCATTGAGTTCAACTCTTAAGTGGATAGTCCATATAAGGATTGACCAGGACTCCATTTTTGAAGTGTACCATCACATGACTTTACTTTTGAGCCTTTTCTAAAGTGTAACATCAACCAGAAAAATGTTAAAAATTAAACAGGGAAAGAGGAATAAAAGTTTTAACTGATGAATCAGAACAACTTCTACCTGAATAGAATTTAAGGGAAGTTTGCATACATTGGCTGCTAGGAAGATTGCGACTGCTGAAGACCATTGCATGAACTTCCCTGGTGCTCCAAGGTACAGGAGAATTTCTTTTCTTGCCAGTCCTCTCTTTTTCTCCTCCCTCTTCTCTCACCTCTCCCTAACCATTCTCCCACTGACCAGTGTCCCTCATCCTCCCTCATCCTCTTGGCCCCCCATTGCGACCCCACCATCGCAGCCCATCTCCCCATCACCCACAGTGCCAAAAGGAAGCAGAGGCAGCTGGAGACCACTCTCAGCTACCTCCACCTGTGGCATTGGTCCTGGATCAAAAACATCACCAGCAAGGCTACAAGCAGGGACTGGGAGAAAGACCAATTGCATACCTCTAAACACTTTATTTTTCAAAGCAGTTCTTTGGTGTGTTTATGAGACAAAATTGATTACTCTGACTCCCACTAAGAACAACTATACAAACAGTTTCTAAGCACAGACAAATTGCACCCATACTGAAAAACCTGAAAATGCTCTGTACTTCTGAGATGATCCATAGCATTTTACCTGTAGCACAGCTGTGCCTGTAAACAGTGACAGACTACAGTACCTCAAAGGCAGTCTTAAAGGAATGTCAAGTTGGTCAGTGCTGTAGCAAGCATGACACTGTAACAGGACAGCTCTCCAGTCACTTCTGATATGACAGCTACAAGAGCGACAGTTGGTCTCTGGGGAATCTGGACCATGACATAACTTGCAGTTCCCAGGCATCAAAGGTAGAGAAAACTTGGTGAGATGCTACAGGCAACTTTTCCATGTTCTTGTGCCAGAAAACCCACCCTGTTGATCCCCTGTGGAATTTGCTGAAAGATGGATAGGGGGATGGGGTGGGAAGAGACAGGTAGACATGAGGTGAGCACAGTGAGATGGCAGTGTAAGCGACGCTTTGCAGTTCACCTTCTGCAGGGATAGAGCTGTGCAGCCAGAGGTCAGGAGCAAAGAAGGCAATGAACAGCCCTAAGTAATGATTAGAAAACTTTGCCCTCAGCATGCTGTCAGAAGCTGATTATGTTCTCATAATTTCAGTTCATGACTCCTTGTGTTACATCTCTTACAGGATGAGCTCTGCCTCACTTTGAGCAGTAATACTCTACCAAATTATGCAGCACTTAGAGGAACAAAGTTCCATGTTAACACTGCAATAGCAGAAAAGTTTGTGTTAAAATGGCAAGATTTGGTCTTCCCACCTTTATATGAATAACCCTGTGAGTTGAAGTCTGTGCACATGCAAATCATTAGGACGAATGGCAGGCTGAACTCTCTGCCCTCAATTCATGGATGACCGATATGGATGCTCACCTGTGAAAAGCTGCCTCCTCTGAGTCTCCTCAGTCAACCTTTCTGCCCAGCAAGGCCTTGCACTTGAGAACAGTAGTGTTTTAAATACTGAAAGAACACAAAAATACATAAGTTATAAGACATTTTAAATTTCATTTGGATATAAATTGTTTCATTCACTATCACTTTTTTTCTATCTCCAACCTTCTTTTATGCATTTGTGACTACATTTACTTTAAAAATTATAAATTAGGAAATAAAATTGAGTGAGTGTCTTAGAAACCAAAAGGAAAATACATTGGGAACTTTGCTATTTAGCTGACCACTATTTGTATTTGAATTGCTGTCACAGAGAATGAGGATGAAAATACTTTTTTTTCCATTTCTGTGTGGAGGTGAATATTGTAATGGTTGGCAAAGGTTTTAGTTTAACAGCACATGGAGTCTGTATCTTTCAGCTGGATACATTTATTTCAAGGTACTTAGAAGCTGACTTTTATGAGATTATTTAGTCAGTGATTATTTTTGTTGAGAAATGTGTCCTTTATCCCTCTCATTCATCCACTGCTAAGATATTTCTGTTTGTCAGAATGCCTCCATTTCTGATAAATGACTGAAGACTGACTGCTACACTTTATTAAAAAGTAATAACAATTTTTGTACGCACCCTTCACATTGTAAGGGGGGGACCATGAATCAAAGGACACTGCCTGTCTGGGCCTGATAAATGCATCGTTTACCAGCTGAGGAGTTATTTAGGACTGGCTATTAATTTAAATCACATTTATCTTCCCTGAATGGGGGAAGGTTGCTGTGATAGGACTGCGAATGACCAATAGTGCAGCTAAGTGCACATTATTTATTACTACCGCCTGCAAAGCACTGCACAATATGTTAAAAAAACCCAGTCCCAATTACCATGGTTAATCTAGTCAGGGCAGTAACAGATTTCTTCCTAACACAAGCCAATTTCTACACTTCTACTTTTGAATCTCTAGAAATTCAGTGTTTTCTCAAAATTCACGACGATTAAAACCAATTTATCCTCTCCTAAACCATGATAGACAATACAAGTATTGTCCTAGTATCTTCCAGTTTTTCCTTTATTTAAAAATAAAAGCATAAAAAACCAAAACAAGAACCTTTTTTTAGGTGTTTAAGAATAGAAATTTATGACTGAAATAGTCATGTAAACTATATCTTCTAGGAAATTTTTGCATTTTGTTCCAAGGCATCTGAACTAAATAAACTTTGCTGGTGCCTAAGGAACAGTTACCCAGAACTGCTCTGGGCCACTGCTATGTTACCTGCTCAGAAAAATTTCACACATAAAATTAAAATAATTCTGATGAAAAGCATCATACAAAGCCTAAGGTATGAAGTCAGCATAGCATATATACTAATGAGGAATGGTCATCTATCCCTTGTTGCTGTGAGCTAAGGGAGTGGTTGTCAAGGCAGGTTACTCTGAAATTTCTAAAAGTGTAGCTAAAATAAATTGCTGTTGAAGAAGAACTATTAAGATACCCTAAGTGCATCTGCACTGTTGGGTGATCACCTCCTAAGAACTTACTGAGGAAAAGAATCTCCTAAGATGGAAAACGTGGTCTCCATTGTGACTCAAATCCCAAGGAAACCAAGAGAGAAGAAAAGTGCAGTAAGGCAGACCCTGACACATGGAGAAAAGAAGGAACTGCAGACACTGAAATTATAGTTTTCTCCTTACCTGCCAGAAAATATCACTAAGAAAGATAGGAATAAAGCATTATTTTATCTATTTGCAATCGTTTACATGTATTCACACTCACTCTTCTTGTTCCACACATATGATAACACTAGATTATCTTCTGGCTTTTAGAAGGAATATGGTTTTTTATTAATACTGGCTTGTCATTCACCTCCAAATCAAATCTGTTATTTCCCACTGGCTATGGAAATCTCAGTAATAAGCAAGTTTCTATAAAATTGCTCTCGAAACTCGGCACTGTGTTAACAATGATAGTTGCTACCTCTGCAGAGTTTTAGCCTCACCTTATACTCTGATAAGTTTATTGCCACTGTTTCCTTCCTTGTCAATGATCTGGAAGAACAGCTAAGTAATGATTACCAATGTCTAATACTATCCAGTGTTATATGTGAATAATGCTGTTCTTGCATGTTCATTGCATTAGTTCCCAGTAGCAATTAAGCCTTTATCAGTTAAAGCAAAGGACAAGTACTGAACATCATGTTTGGACGAAGTGTTAGGTTTTCCATCCCATTAGTCTGAGAAACAAACGGGATATTTCTATCCAATTAATCCTAAAATAAATGAATGGAAATGTGAATAAAAATATACTGTCATATAATAAGAGAGGATTCATTCTAAAAAAGTAGTGTAAATACAGATCCCTGGAAGTCTGAAGCATTTCATTTAGACATTAGACCTTTACAATTTTTTGAAGAATGACAGCAATTAACTTAATAACTAACCAGAAGACATACTGACTTTTCTATCAAGAGAATTCTTTAAGGCAAGATGATGTTTGAATTTTTTCCACTTGAGGTATATCTGGTGCTCTTATTCAGCCTCATAACAGGAACTACTGCAAGACATACTATTATTACAAAGATTTTCATACTTGTCTCCTCACTCCTAAAAGTCTATATAACTCTGGGAATCTGCCTTTCTTTCTTGTGGAAACCTCCTGTTTTATCTCTGAGGATTTATGGCAGAGTTTGGAATCTAGGGCTGGTAGGAAATGTGGGGACCAAATACAATTCTGTGATCTTGCAAGAAACCATATCATCCAATCTTTTTATATTTATTAAACTCCACCTTAAAGGCAATTAGTTTTGCATGCCTCAGTCCCTACACCCTTACTATGCTTGGGATGCTCTTTCATGGAATGATTGCTGTGCTAGATAGGGTTCTTTTTTCTAATTTCCACCATAAACCTACATATCTATTTCTTTTCGTGTCAAAGCTGGCATTCAGCTTAAATATTTCCTCCCTCTCTCTTGAGTTTATCTCTATATGTGTTTATAGATGACAATCAAATCTTCTTTAGGCTCTGGCTTGTTAGGCTAAGCGTGCCGAAGTACTTTGGTGTCTTTTCTGGTATTCATGTACCAAATAATCTTAATAGTGATTCTCTGTGTTTTTTCCAGTAATAGTTCATATGTCTCTTAATAGGTATATGATCCTCAAGATTAGGTTTTATTAGGGTGTTGGATGGTGGTACTAATGCTTTCTTATTCTTTCTGGAAATGTCTCCATATTGTACCTCAGAAACACATTTGCCTTTTTTCACAGCTATGGCATATTGGCAGTTCACAGTCATACTGTGATCAGCTGGAGAGTTTAGGTCACTTTCTTCTTGGTGATTTCTGACAGATGAGCTTTCAAATTATAGCAGAGAACTTGTGTTATTAGTCCCTGAGTGACTGACCTTGTACTTCGCAATATTGAATTTCATCCTGCTTCTAGTCCTGTCGATCTCAAGGCTATCTGATTCTTTAACTGTGATATCCCAAACCTCCTCCATACCGATGCGTCCTGGCACTGGTGTTATCAATANAAAAGCACATAACAGAATGAATATTTTTTGATTAAAAGCTGCTGTCATTTTATATAGTTTTCCATAACCTAGAATTTTACAGATTGAATATTCAGGGCAGGAAGACTTGCCCTGAAGACTTTGCATATCAATCATTTGTAGTGCAAAGAATGGGTCATATTCACACTGGGTCACATCTTACTTCACTTAATACAAATTCCCCAACCTAATATTTAAACTGTGTTATACTAAAAAATATTTTTATTCCTGTTTCTGCCATGTTNGAAGTACTTTGGTGTCTTTTCTGGTATTCATGTACCAAATAATCTTAATAGTGATTCTCTGTGTTTTTTCCAGTAATAGTTCATATGTCTTTTAATAGGTATATGATCCTCAAGATTAGGTTTTATTAGGGTGTTGGATGGTGGTACTAATGCTTTCTTATTCTTTCTGGAAATATCTCCATATTGTACCTCAGAAACACATTTGCCTTTTTTCACAGCTATGGCATATTGGCAGTTCACAGTCATACTGTGATCAGCTGGAGAGTTTAGGTCACTTTCTTCTTGGTGATTTCTGACAGATGAGCTTTCAAATTATAGCAGAGAACTTGTGTTATTAGTCCCTGAGTGACTGACCTTGTACTTCGCAATATTGAATTTCATCCTGCTTCTAGTCCTGTCGATCTCAAGGCTATCTGATTCTTTAACTGTGATATCCCAAACCTCCTCCATACCGATGCGTCCTGGCACTGGTGTTATCAATACTTACATGCACTAGTAAGATCCCTAATAAAAACACAACCACTACCCTAGCAAAATGTCTCAAAACTGGACCATACAACAGACCATACAACAGCCTTCTTTTTATACACTGTAGTTACCACTTCCTACAGCCAGCTGTTTACCCACTTTATATATATATATATTAGCTTCTCCAGCTTTTCCAGTTTTACTGGTCTTATTTGCACCACAAATTTGATGTTTAAGTCTGAATATCTTCCATTTGTGTGATGCTAGGGATACAAGAGCGGATTCTTGTATTTTTTTGTTGTTGTNTTTATTCCTGTTTCTGCCATGTTATGACTCTAGGCATTTTGTTTTCTACATAGGCTATAGAAAAGTCCTTGACCCTCTTAATCTTCAGGTTCTGGTCTTTCTCTAAGTAAAAGATACACAGACATCTCTAGAGATAAACACAGAAGACCACACTATTTGTTCTATTACGTGAAATCTTTCCTTTTTACCAAGAAATATTTGTAGGATCTCTGTCTGTGTTACTTCCTCTGCTTACATTGCTGGTATTCAAAAGAAAGTGAGTCTTAATTATCCCATCCCCCTTCACACATCCCCACACCCAATTAATAATGTTCAGTGATGTATGAAGCCGAGTTTACATTAATGTAATTTTTTAATACATTAAAGTGGTGCACATCTCAGGCATTTTATAAATAAATGTCGCTAATTTATAAATACTTGTGCCACCCAGGGGACTGTGAAGGGGAAAGGGCAACCGGGGTGCAATCCTCTTTCCTCCCACTCCCATTTGTAGCTCCTGGGGATGCTCAAAGAGATTAAAACTTGCTCTTGCCAAATCCCAGGACGTGCAGCTATTACTTACTGTGCACAGTGCAATATAGTTTAGGCACAGGAAAGAGCAGCTCTGTAACTTACTCTTCTGTCACTCCTATAAAAATTGAGGTTTTCTCTAAATAAGGAAAGGAAAAATGTTCAGGTAACATCAGAATCAGTTGCTCTGTTGAAACATATTCCTGATGCCTTTTCAAAGCTTGGAACTCTGTAATATAGACAATAAATATGTGTTTCTGCATGTGGGGACCTGCAAGATGGACAGTTACTAGATCAATGAGATGAAGATAATCTGTCACTTAAATCACAGTTAATTTGAGTTAATGTATGAATTTAATTCCACATTGTAACTTTAGGCAAGAGAGCAAAATAACAGAGAAATGCCTTATAAGAGAAAGTATCACCACACGAAATTTCAAAAGTACCCACTGATGTTGTCTGTCTTGGTCTTGAGTCTGACTTGTACATGCATGTGGAAAGTTAAAGAGATGCAGCACTATGCAAATGTTCTTTAGAACTTTGTCTCTTTTGCTGTCATTGCTACTAAATTTCTAAGAATTCTGATTAATTTTTATTTAATTTAGACAGTACTGTACATTTCTGTAGCAAGAAGTTACCACTTTTGTACACAGTCTAGCACACATGTATGGCACAAACCATAAATACTTCTCCAAACCAGGAGCTAGTTATATGATATGAGGCAAAATGAAATAGCTTTTTAAAGGTAATACTCTAAAGTACAGAGAAAAAAACCTTGTGTTTCTGTCCCCAAGTATATGCATAAATAATGAATAATATTCACCTATAGTAGAAACAGCAGGGTTTTAGCCTTTTTTTTTTCAAAATGTAACAAAATATTAAGTTGGTTTTTTTCCCTGTCTATAGCTGACCTCTCACATCTTTGTTTTTTAACTAGTGAAATAAAGCTGTTTGTATTTAATTCAAGCTCAAGGTGAAGATTCTATACAGGTAATAGTATGCAAATTTTAAGAGCTTTGGTTTTAGTCAGTGTCTATAGTTCTTTTCTCCTGCTGCATTTCCTGTGAGATGGTTAAGAATATGCAGCTGCATTGTTCTTTTTGGGCTGTGTTTGCAGACTATTTCTAGCCTACATCAGTGAAATCCAAAGAATCCTCAGAAGTTGCTTCATTATTTATTAGAAAAAGCAATCTGGCATGTGGTGTGTTATCGACAGCTGAAATCCAATACTCAAAGGTCACCAAAACAAATACCAGAAAGAAAAGGTGTTAAGGCAAATAAAAATACACCTTTTTAATTTTGGCTGAATTGATTAAATAACAATTGAGTGGTGTCACAGGTCATAAGGCTTTGAGACATAAGGTCAGCTTAATAGAAAAGAGCCTGGGGGCATGTCACAGGGTATGCTGTGAGGCCTAGCACTGAGGCCACATCATTGTGCTTGCTCCTGCCCTTACCCCATGTAGTCTGAAATGAAGAAATGCCTAAATAGAATAGAAAACAGTCTAAATAGACTAGTTCGTATCGCTGAGGGCTACCCCCTGAGTCAATACTGTTTAGAACTGATTGCTTTATTTGAAGTGAGCGTACTGGGTGTCTCTCAGTAAACATTTTATAAAATCCAGTAGGCCAAGGGGAAAAAAACAATAAGCAACCCTAAAAAACAAACCAAGAAAAACCTTTCTACACAAGCAGTATTCTGTAATATATGTACATCTCATTACAGTCCCACAGTTTAGTCCAGATATTTCAGGACTGACATGAAATGAGTGAAATAGAAAATGAAACACTTTAATACACTAAAATCAAAAGAAGTTTCCATGTGATTTTGGGAAGGATGAACTGTACAGTGGTTTATACACAGTAATACATTAACACAAACATTAATTAAACCTACACCAATTTTGTAATGCTGGATTTTTGTATAGTAAATTATTTTGTTCCTAAATATAATTAACCCAGGCAATCTACTGTCATAGAAATTCATACCTTCAGATGCTGTGCCTGATCTTTTTGAAAAGGTTTGATATTTTTATATTTAACAATGCAAATAACAGATCTTAGTCTGTCTCTAGTTCAGCCAACTCCTTAAACCTCTGCCGCATCAAAGAATGAGTCATTAACTACAATGACTTCTGCAGGTTAACTGAATCATAGCATGAAGGAAATTCGGTATAGGAAAGTAAAAAGTTATCTAGATTATTTAAGCTTGGGACTAGATGATCCTGTGACTCCCTTCCAACTCAGAATAACCTGTGAACCTGTGAACACTTTCATGGCTATCTGCTGGCTCCAGCAGAAACTAAGGCATATCTCCCTGTTCTTTGCTCTGCCTTCTAGCCTTCATCTTTCCCTGAGTTATTTCTGCCTTGAACTGGTAAGGCAAACAACTGCCACTGAAGTATATAACAGTATGGAAGACAGATGATCTGGAAATATTGTCTTTTTCTTAAATGGACATGCATATTCTATTTATAGTTCACTAATGCTCCAGCATCCTTTTGAATATGAGTGCCCAGTGTTCCCTATCATTCCCAGATATTGCATGGCAATGGTGTTCCTAAACTTTGTTCTTGTTTTGGGCCTGATCATGCTCCCACCTAATAAATGACTAAACTTCTGTTGATTATCAGGACAGTGTTTCTGATTTTAATTTATTATTTAAATTTTAATTTTCAGACTAATACAATGACTCATTACAATTACTAGTCTACCTAGTTTTTCATTTATCAGCCTTGATCATAGTCAATGAAACTTGCAAGATTACTCACCCCCTCAAATTAATCTAGTTTTATTAATATAATTAATATAACAGATAAAATATAATATTACTAAAAAGTTATTAAATAATATAAATATATAAGATATAATTTATAGTATGATTAAGAAATAATAATTTGGGTAAAAAATTAAGGAAGTAATGTATGGGACCAAATAAATAACAACATTCAATGTCTCATATGACTTCATAATGGAAAGAATGTTTTTTACCGCTGAGAATCTAGCACTCCTTTCTTGATGACAATTTTAGTTGTCTAAATTTGGAAAAACATAACTTTTTTTTTAAGACTGCTAGTCTACCTACTTTCTACACTTTTTGACCAGGAGGGTTTTTTTCTCTTTTGATCAGTCTATTTTAAGAAATAAATCATGGCTTAGAAAGATAGTGCTTTAAAATATTAGTATACAAATAATGTAGTTTAGGACCTCCTCTGTCTACAAACATCTAAAGCAAGGACTTCAACTCACAAACATCTTGATCAAGATCTGGACACAGACAGAATAAAATCTAGGACTTATACTTGAATTAAATAAAATGTTGTTTATGAGATTCATTTGGAGAAAAAATTTAGTTAATGCTGTGGTTTTTGTATGTGTAGAAGACTAGAGTGCAGGCTTTTAGAAAATCTTTCAGGCTGATGAGATATTATCTACAATGGTGGATGGAAAGTGGCAATGGAAGAAAATATATGTCAATGTGCAGAAATAATGCACAAGTGCTTAGTGGCTGGAATATTCTTCCTGAGCAGCCTGTAAAAGGTCCTCCCTGGCTGATGCTGTGCTCTGAGGTAAGGCAAGACTGTCCATCAAACCCCATGGCCAGGGAAGTGTCAAGGAGGAATTGTGAAGTGGTGGCTCAGGATCTGCCTGAAGGTCTCTTATCATTCACATAATAGAGTTAATGTCAACAATATTATCTCTCAATAATACTGGATTTTCAATGCCCTGGTCTTTTGTAGGTTTGTGTAAAAACCTTCATGTTTTTATAACTCACAGTAGGACATCTTTTGGCAATCTAGACAAAGAACGAGACAACTCTATGCATAATCTAGTGTCTATACTTTAAAAATCTTTCTCTTTTGAGGATGAACAGAAAGATATGAACACAAAAACTCTGTATCCCCTGCCCCATCTTTACTTTCCAGTCTGGGAAAACACTGCTCTAGACAGTTGCAATTTTTCTGGACTCAGGCAGAACGGGTTTTTTTCTGACTTACTTTCTACCTAGCATGATAATCTCAGTCTTGTGAAGAATGAGGAGATTTAAGTGTTGTAGATCATTCATGACAATCCTGCAACACTTCTCACATGCCAGCAACTGTGGATTAGATTCTTGTATTAAAACCCTGAGTTTTAAAGAATTTGAGCATCTAACAGTTCAGTTTTTTGTAAGGGTAGGAAACAGGTTCTTGTACTTCTAACTGTTTATTATATTGTCTTGTATTAAGGGATTTGAGTTATTTTTGTAAACTGAGATGGTCATCATTACAATATGTCCCCATTAGCCATCTTCAAAAGTATTGGCTTAAATCAGAATTTATGAACTGAAGTTCAGACTCCTTAGTTTGCTTATTTACATTTATTAACTGCATTATTTAACCTCTTGCCTCTTTCTTGGTAGTTTATTTCAAATTACACCTTTTATCTGATTTTGCATTAGGCTAGAAAGTCTGCCTAATGATAAGCATTTATGCTGAAATACTGGCATAAATATTCTCAGCTTTGCCCTTTCTGGGTTGCATTCCCCATTCCTATTTTAAGATCCATATTAGTTCATGTTCTTCCTTGTATCTTATCTGCCATTCTTCAGTTCTACTTCACAGATTAAATAAAATTAGGTAAATTCTCGGAGGTTTCATTCAGTCTTTCTTCTCTGCAAATTAATCCAGGACACAATGTCCTGCAAATGGATAGAGGGTTAATCAGTGTTTGTGTAACCTTTTCCTGAGCTCTCTTAAGCTTTACAGTTAGCTAGGGTAACTGAAAAAAGCCCACATATTTTGTGTTGCATAGTGTTTCCCTGCTAGCAAAGTTGCTTTAAGCAGCCACACATATTTCTAAAGACTCTAACTAAACCGTGAAAGTTTAAATCATTGTTCAGCATGTATAGGAAGCCCCATCTGAGATGGATTCCTGTGATAACTCTCCCTGGTTGCTTCTAAGTCATCTTCATATTAGGTGGTAAGCAGTAAAAAGAGACAAACTTTCTTCTCTGTGGAGGAAAAGGTCTTGTTATGCTGAGAATTTTTTAGAAGCTCTCTTCATACACTTTGTGCATTGATGGATGGTGCCATACAGCCCGAGTTGTCATTTAAACAAGATGTAGGGGAGCAGCCTCCTGTTGAACAGTCCACATATGCCAGGTATGTTGCTGGCACCACAACTGGAGGCTAGGCAGTAGAAAAGTGTAAACTGCCAAGAAACAGAGTCCATCTGAATGGGGAGACATATAAATATCTCAGCTAAAGAACAGTATAGCTGCCCTGGACTGAACTGGTCGTTTAGCTCACATCCTCAATACTTGAATAAGAAAGGTGAAAATTGACTGATATCTGCAAGCTAGAGATGAAGTTGATACTTAAGAACTGACAGATTACTGTCAAAATCTATGGGGAAACAAGTCTGTCACACTTAAGAGCAGGTCAATTTATATAAAATCCTATAATTCCAAATCCATGTCATTAAAGAATTACAAGTCTGACTACTGAGGAAATGAACCAGCCATCTAGGAATTATAATGAATATTATCTTTATCACAGAGAAATATGTAAAGGGTACAAAATGGACCAAATAAATTTCAATGCCTTGGATTCCTATTACCATATGAGTAGAATGACCCTGTGGGTCCCTTCCAACTCAGAATAACCTGTGAACCTGTGAACAACAGCACCATAAAATTCGAGCAAGCATCGGAAACTTTAGTTATATTGTTTTGGCAGTGATAGAAATTCTCTCATTTGTCTCTTCCTCTCACTATTCCTTTTCTCACATAGCTGGCATGATGCTGTATTATTTCTTGTCTGTATTCTTTGACGCAATGCTTTGACTTTCTTGTATTTGAAAATAATAAACTAAAACCTAAAAGAAACTAAGAAATATCACATAGGCCAGGAGTTGGATAGTTTTAGCTACCTCTGTCTGTTTTCTCCTACAGAAATAGTATTTACATGTTTTGTCTCCACTTCGAGTTTGTTCTTTATTATGAAGAAATTTCTGTCTTAGCAATCAAGAATTCAGTTGTTTTTCACTGTGTTGCAAACCTGCCAAAGTGTGCTAAGTAACTGAGAAACCTATCCAGGTATGTTTGTATTGTGAATACTTAGAGACATTCCAATCTTCATATACATTAAAAAAATTTAAAACAAACAAACAAACACACACAAAGTCCACTCTCTAACACGTCCAGTGGAAAGCTAGAATGCTTGAATAAAATATTCAATATGACTCCTTTATTTAACAAAAATTCCCAGACTATGACTTCCTTTCATAGTTCAAATGTCAAGCGTCCCTTCCACTGTCATCCCGGGTGGCATGCAGGAACAGAAGGAGACCCTAAACAGAAGTCTTTAATGATGGCAAGCCTGGGTAACTCAATGACCCACAACATCTTTTGTCTCCCTTTCTCCCCATCTTGGCTCCTGCTGATTCAGACAGGGGAAGCCAACAGTTGCTCATGCATAGACTAAGGAAGTCTTCATCCCTGTGCAAAGAGTGCAAAAGGCATCCCTGTGCAGAGAGTGCAAAAGGCATCAATTTCCTCTGTAATATTTTTTTTTGTGGTTTTTTTGTCTTTTTCTCTGATTTACTAGCTTTATATTGATTGAAGAGTCATTTCCTTTGCCCAGTCTTCTGAGAAACAAAATAAATATTTTCTGTGACCCTAACTCTTAGATTTTTCTTCCCAAAGAGGTAAAGAAAAGTTTCCTGTCAATTATATTGAAGGAAAAATTATATTGTTGTTTTGTAACACTTTTTTCTCCCTATGTGTCAAAAGGGAACAAATGATGCATTAAAAGCCTAAAAGCTGAAATAAAGATTAGGTGTAAAGTGTTATTGATCCCTCTACAAAAAGAAGCTAAGACAGATTCCACTCTGCTGTCAGGTTATATTTTCAGTAAGCTACCGAGATGCAAGATGTGAAACTTCTACAAAGGATTTCTTAAAATGTTGTTGAAAATATCAAATAAAATTACACCAGATAGTAGGAACAACCATTAAAAAATGTCAGTGGTGCAGCTGAGGTACTGTCAGGCTGCATTGTCCCTGTGTTTAATGTAGCCCAATGCTTGAATGTTTAAGATGCCCATATGGGGAGCCAGAACTTTGAAAACATCACTTATCACATCTTCTGTGTGTACACTCTACAGAAATTTATACATACAAGTATATGTGTCTTTATCTCCAGAATCTAGACTGTCTCAGATGTATAATGTAGTTTTTACTGGATGTTACTTAAGAAAGCTCCGATTTTCCATTCCCTAAATTGCTATTCATCCAAAGAATAGTCTTGACATTTTGAGGATTATTAGAAGCTATGCCACTTCTGATGAGAGAACAAACACTTGATACAAGACAGTATAGCAGATTTTTTTCCCAATTACTCTATCTTCTTGTTCCTGAGAAACCTTTTTGATATTTCCTTGTTCCTAACAGGAAGCTGGTCAGCAGCTGAAAAAAAATATAACTTGTTAGCAGAGCCACATATCATCTCTGTACTGTTCTGATTCACAGATTCACAGAATGTTATGAGTTGGAAGGGACCCACAAGGATCATCTAGTCCAACTCACCATCTAACACCCGTACAGATNGACCACACTGTTCCTGATGCAGGCCAGGATGTCATTGGCCTTCTTAGCCACCTGGGCACACTGCTGGCTCATACTGAGTTTCCTGTCGATGAGTACACCCAAGTCCCTCTCCACTTCACTCATCTCGGGCCACTCCTCCCCCAGCTGATGTACCAGTTTATTAGAAATCAGCCACTCAAGGCATTTATGTTACTTTCTGCATCCAATAATACCCAAGTTTATCACGTGAGTGTACAAAATACAGACATCTTGACTATTAAACTTTTATTGTTATTTACATAAGCTGGAAACATGAGAGATTGGGAAACCTAAAGAAGAATTAAACAGCAGCTGATTAAATTCCATAAATTAAAAATAATTATGCAGAGCTAAGGCAATGAATTTCCTGTTTCTCAGTAGGGCATCTTTAGAACATATCTGGCGATAACTTCGAGAGAAGAAAAAAAAAAAAAGACATCTAGAAACAAGTGTCGAATAAAGTCAGATGATAAACCTTTCTTATGATCTATCACATCTGGAAATATGCTGGTGATGGAGAATGTAGACTCCACTTCTCAAGAAACACTAACAGCAAGTAATTTTTGTAGAGCAAGATGGTGCAACTCTCATGACAGGTGAATTAGTTCAACAGAAGGGATCAAGTCTATAGATGATAGATTATTTGGGGTGCACTTCTTTAAATGAAGACAAGTGAAGAAAAAGCCCTCAAAGGTGAGTTTTAAATTCAAAAGCATTGGAACGTAAAGGAATTTCTAAGTGGCCTGTATAATCATTTTAGAAACCTGAGGAAGAGAAAATGCTGATTTCTATTAAAAAAGCTATTCTCTGAGTTTGTGAAACTCATGAACCCTGACTTCACAGAGATTTGTGCCTTATGTTTCAGTCCCTTTTCTATTGGGTACCATTGGCTTTATATGCCCTCTTTGCAACACAATGTACCTAGGTCATTCTAAGCCACCTATATCCACTTTAGTACAGTGGTGAGTGTCCCCATCTCTCATCCGTGAGACTGAGGGTTCGATTCCTGCCAGGGAGGCAGTGGTGCCGTTTAAGAGTTGGACTCGATGATCCTTGTGGGTCCCTTCCAACTTGGAATATTCTGTGTGATTCTTAATAAATCTGTGATACATACAGACTGTCCCATGTCTTCTAGCTACTTTTTGGCTTCTGACTAACCAAAAGGCAGAGCTCTGTCTTTACCTAGCTCTTGAACTATCTCTGTCTAGCCCAGAGCCCCTCTGCATTTTTAACATAGAGGAATAACATCTGCCTGGACCAGACCAGGAATTCAGAGACAGCTGTAACAGAAGCAGAGGAAACAGTTTGAACAAAATTTTCATAGAATTGACCAAAGAATACTCTTTCCGTATTTAGTGTAGTTTTAAATGGTGAACAGAACCAATGCTGTGTCAATGTTCCAAAGGAGTAATAATACCCAAATACTTACAGACCAGAGGCCCTGAGACAACACCTTGGAAGAAATA
Source organism: Pitta sordida (assembly GCA_013390025.1). NCBI lineage: Eukaryota > Metazoa > Chordata > Aves > Passeriformes > Pittidae > Pitta > Pitta sordida. The sequence goes on along the minus strand of WEKX01029638.1, from coordinate 65,358 downwards.
TTGGAATAGTTTATGTGACTTGTTAGCCCTAAAATTTTAAAATGCAATGTATTTTAATAAAAATGAACCTGGAATGTCTCTGTTAGGCAGTTTCGTAATGCAAAAGGTGTAGATCTTTCCAGCAAATACTGCATCTGGAGAAAGGTCCAAAGACCCATACTATATGCATTTTAATTTGCGCTGGTTCTAGGTAAATTTAATAGTAACAATGCCTTCCACCATATGAAAAATACTAACTGAGCTTCTACAATTTTTTTCTGTCCAATTTCAGTGAAAAGGAATCTAGTTCATGTACTTTCAGATTGCTTCATGACACGAAGTTGAGAATTGTGCTTTAGAATGATTAAGAGATTTAGTTACTATGAATTAATAAATCATGAGCAAATCAATTCAGTTAGATAATATCTTCAATGATGTATCATTTAGAGGTTGTTTACAGAAAAGCCTTTAACGAGTGCTCGACTGCACTCTACAATCCGTAGAGGAGACAGAGGAAGAGAATAAGGTGGAGCTTGGTTTTTGCTTTGGCATGAGCTGGCGCCTTGTCTTCTTTGCTTGTAAAAATCAGACTATTTTCCTTGCATCCGATAATCTTGCCAAACATTCAGCAATGAATTCCCACACTGTATTTTCTTGCCTGAGATTGTCCTTCTTTTCAATTGGTATAGACCATGTGACATCAATGGGTATAAGTATAGCCTATGAAGTGAGTCCAGCCAGACATACATTCTGGCAAAACAGCATATTTAATGGATAATCATGAGATAGAAAAAGGGGATAAAAAATGTATTTGTTAGAAACCTTCTTATAGTTTTCAGATCTCACAGTGGTCTTGCTACCAGATGCTGCTTTCATTCATCTTCAAAACTCTGCATTAAAAACGATTGTTCCAGTTAGAGGTTACTTTTAAAAAAATATGTTCCTCATATTGCTATAACTGACAGCAGCTCTGTGCGAGACCAAGGAGAGAAATCTGTGAGTCCACCCATTTTACCACACTGAGGTGACCCATAGAGAGCCTAGTGAAGGACAGCTGCAGATGAAGTTGTTTAACTGACCGCAAGAATGACTCTCCACTTCTCATAGGCTAGTTATGATCAACTCTGGATGAAGATATCAGCTGATGTGGAAAACAACACTGGTAAAATGGTAGCACAAACTTCAGCATGCGCTAGGATTTGTGTTACACATCATGGGTACAAGACTTCTGCAGAAATTCGGTGTTCTCGTTTTGTCTGTGGTAGAGTTAATTTTCTTCATAGAGTCTTGTATGGCACTATGTTTTGCATTTGTGCTGAAAACAGGACTGGACATATAGAGATGTTTTTGTTATTGCTGAGCAGTGCTTACACAGAGCCAAGGCCTTTTCTGCTTTTTACACTGCCACAGTAACAAGCAGGCTTGGGGTGCATGGGAAGTTGGGAGGAGACAGAGTTGGGACAGGTGATTCTCACTGGCCAAAGTGATATTTCACACCAGATAACATCATTCTCAGTATATAAAGATGGAGGGAAGAAGGAGGAAGGAGGGGACATTTAAAGTAATGGCTCTTGTCTTCCCAGCTAATCATCATGCATGATGGGGCCTTGCTCTCCTCAGAGATGATTGAACACTTGCCTGCCCATGGGGAAGCAGAGAATTAATTCCTTATTTTGTTTTGTGTGTGTCTTTGTATCTTTCTTTCCCTACTAAACTGTCTTTATGTCAACCCATGAGTTTTCTAGCTTTTACTCTTCTGATTCCCTCTGCAGTCCTGCTGATGGAGGAGTGACTGAGTGGCTGTGTCATGCTTGGCTGATGGCTGGGGTTAAACTGTGACATTCAGTAACCACTAAAAGTTTTATATGTGTCTTTACTCTTTAGGGGGTTAGCAGGAACATGTCATGTTGTGACACCCACTCATCTCCACTGTGATTTACAAATCAGAGGAAATGACCTCAAGTTGCACCAGGAAAGGTTTAGATTGGATATTAGGAAAAAATTCTTCATTGAAAGAGTGGTCATGCGTTGGAATAGGCAGCACAGAGAAGTGGTAGAATCACTATCCCTGGAGGTGTTCAAAAGGCAGGTGTATGTAGCAATTGGGACCATGCTTTAGTATTAAACACAGTGATGCTGAGTTAATGATTGAACTCTATCATTTTAGATGTCTTTTCCAAATTTAATGATTCTAGGATTCTATGGAACACTCTTGTAAAGAATAATCTGAGTATCTAGCTCTAGCAACTGGTGTTTTGATAGTGTCATTGATCTAGGATCAAAGAGTAAATTCCATTCATATATACAAGAAAGGAAATTATTAATCCGAAAAGAACAAGGAAATCATGGGAAACAACAGACATATACTGAATTTTCAGACACGACTGTTCTTGTGTCACTCTTATCTACATTAGAAAGGTCTGTAATTACTACTCAGTTAACATACAGAATGAAATGAACCATGTATACCAAGAGTTCAAATCTTTTAGGAACTGTAATTTGAGAATCTTTGTTGCCTATGTAACATCTATGCCATGTCCATGTCTTCTGTATCAGATTTTTAGACTTTATTCTTGACTTCTGAATTTTACAGAACTGCACACCAGTGGCTCCCTATCATTTTTCAGCTTGGTCTTTTTATTATCCCAGGGATATCTTCTACAGCGTTTCACACTGAAACTTGACCCTTTAAAATATTTGACATCAGCAGTGTATGAAAAACATGCATAGCTCGATAACTTTTACTTAAAATGTATCATTAATGCACCTTAAATTGTTCACAATGTCCTATATCAATTACAGAGCCATATAACCCTCTGATTTCTATTCTTGTGTATGATATGCCTGGGAACCAGCAACATCCACTTTGTGTGGTTTTACATATGCTAATCTTAAGATGCAATTCTGAATCTTCTCCAAACTCATGGCCTTTAATTCAGAAAAGATCTAAACAAAAGTGTAGGAGATGAAACAGATTTTACAGTGACAATTAATATTCTTTCTTCTACCTTACATAAATGCATCTCTAAGGCAAGTCTGAGTTGTTCGGCTTATGCTTTGTAAATACCATAGAACATATACTTTGTCAAATATGTTATGTCTGGGGAGCAAGAAGAAAATTACCAACTAGCACTAGCTATACTGCCCTCCGGCACAGGAGGCTCTCTGGCATTAGGGGAAGATTGCTTCTTCCTTGGGGAAACACTGCAAATGCATGACCACAGGGAAAGTTTCTGGGCAGAGGAAGAGAGGTGGAGAGACACATTCTGAAACAGGTGGAGGTGAAAGACTTGTGAGAATAGATCAAGAAGGAGGCAGCAGAGCTAAATGTAGGAGAGGACAATGGGAAATGATGGAGGTAGTTGAATCAATGAGACCACTGAAGGTGCTGTGCAAAACCCAGAGCAGAGGAAGGAGCTATCCTTCATGCAAGCAGACTCCAGGCAACATGACTGTACTATAAGAAAACCTAGCTGGAAAGAAACAAGACTTTGTTTTTTCTGATGCACTTCCTCCAAAGACAAATGCAGAGCACTTGCTTCACATGCTGAAGAGGAGTGTACAGAACTTTGCTTTTTAGTATTTAAGATTTTCTGCTTGTCAGGATTTCTATATTGTCTATCAAAGACGATAAATTATGCCTTGTAATTTAGGGAGCCCATCATACACAGCAACTGAAACACTTTGTCTTGTAGGTTGCAATTTTTTGAAACAAAATTGGAGCAGAATGCTTTCTCGTGTCAGAAGCAGAACAGAAACAGTGAAAAATAATTCCATCTATTTGAACAGTTTAGTCTTTCTTTCTATGATGTATCTCCTTAAAAAAGGAAATAACTATGAGTTCCTTCCAACTCAACATATTCTATAATTCTGTGGCAGATGGCATTTGATACCAGGAATTGATCTTGCTTAGCCTCTGAGCAACTTACTTTCCAGGAATGAGAGTCACTAAAAGCTTAGATAGTGCAACACAAGTAAGGACAAAGATAACTATGGCAGGAAAAGAGAACAATCACATTCTCAAGAGTGACAGAAAGGGAGGCATACTAGGGACTAAGGGAATTATGCAGAATTTGCCATAGCTGAGAAAGTCACTGAGTTGAGTGAAAACAGACCTCGAAGCAAGAACCTGTCCTGCAAGGACACAGCGGGCAGAGCAATATTTCTTTGGAAACATTTTGTTTCCTGATGAGTTTTTTCTTTCCTTAAAATGGACCATTGTCATTCTTCTTCATATTGTTTTTTAATTTTGAAAGCCTTTTTTGTCTTTTTATGGGAAGAGTTCTTTCACTGCAATGCAAACTCTGAAAGAAAGCAACTTGCTCTTAAAATGTCATCAGGGATCAGGGGCATTGATGGAGCAACTACTCTTCTGTAGTGAGCTGACTGAACATAAGGCAAAAGGTGTTCTGCTGTTGGCTGAGTGAAATGATATAGAGGTAGAAAATAGTACAAAAAAATTAAAAGGTAAGAAGGATCAGCTTTGTGAAAAATATTGATTATATCAAGAAAAAAATACTGAAAGCATTCTCTTTGAGACATTTCACAATTGTGAAAAAAGGGAAGGGGAATGAAAGAAGAAACAAAGACTGCAGAAGTGCAAATGAAAACTGTCCATGGGAGACCTTTATTTTTAGATTTAAAAGCATGCTGCCTTTGGCAGTGTGTTCTGTGGAAAACAAAACACTATTAGACATCTTTCTAAAACTGGAAAAGAGTAAGTATACAAACAAAGGAGGATCTGAAGACATATGCAGATTTTCCCATATTATTTCCACCTTCTTCTTCACAGAAATATGTCAGAGGATTCACCTTCTGTAACACCCAGGATTTGTTTGTTCACACTGACCTAATTTTCCAGAAGATTTAGATTTTCATGTGTATAAGGAATTTATCATGAATACATACACAGGAGTTTGTCATGTGTGTGCAGAACACAGTCGCCAGGGAAAAGAAGTCGGTCAGGGAAAAGATGTATTATTAAAACATTAAAGCTTTCTTGTACACAGTTCCCTGTAAATCAGACACAAACCATTTAAATACTAATCTGTGCTAATGCTTTTACGTGTAAAATAAGTAAGCATGTTTTTATTGCAGTTTAGACAGCCAATCTTTTCTTGTCCGTATTTGCATCTTTCTCTTGCATTAAGTTCATATAGTTTAACACATTTAGATGGTGACTCTTCAGCTGAGGAATCAAATATTACATCAAAGCAGATACAATATTTTCATTGTGTTTTTAATGACAATATTTTGCAAGTGCATTAGAAGTAATAATTGTTCATCAAACTAAATAAAATGAAACTTGGAAAAATGTAGACGAGCTTTATTAAAGTATTTGAGCTGCAAGGAGAAATATTTAAATTTGTAATCATCACATGCAAACAAATCACTCCCCAAATTTCCTAATGTTTTGGTGCTGAGCTAATTATCCATACTCAATGTTATTAAAATAGCTTTTTTTTCCTTTGAAGTTAACACATTAGTATTAATATAACTATCAGATGTGAAATACAAAAAAACAAACCAACAAAACATGCAGAACACAAAGTAGTTGTTCTTCGGATGTTTGGGCTTTGCGCTGAAGACTGTCAGGGCATAAGAGGATGGTACTGCTTACAGCAACACTCTAGAAATACAAAGGACATAGAAAGACCAAACCTCCTACTGCAACACACTGAATGAACTTCAAAGACTCAACTTCTGGAGTCAAAACGTGAAGAAATTTTATTTCCCAATTCTTTAGAGCCAAAATATCCCTCTCATGTTCACTGGGTCTACACCAATCTAAAACTGAGGAAAGGCATGGTGGGTTTTTTTTGTAAAACAAACATATTTGTACAGTACACACAGAAGTGGAAAGTGAAACTATCAAAATAGAATCACATGAAGAGTTAGAAGAATGAATTTTCACAATTATTTGTTTAAAAAGTTATGGCTGAAATGCATTCCAAGAAACAAAATATGTAGTAAAAGTAATCAAACTACCTTAAATTCACTAATTCACCAGAAGTACACAAATATGACTCAGCTGGATTTGCAGTAAAAAAAATATACTCAGGGAAGCATTAGGATTATTTGGACTAACCATAATTCTGTGAAGTATGACACTAAAAGTTGACTTAGAAAAATTACTTTAATTAATCTTTTTCAAATGCAAAACAGCAAAAATATATATTATGTAAATTTTTCAGGAAATGTGAAATGTTAATATTCTTCTATCTCCTTATATGGAACAAAGAGGAACAGAAAAGAAGTATGGCATCTGAAGACTAACATAGAACATTTTCTTTTGAAAACAACAAAAAAATGCTTAATTTTTTGCAGCATTACCTGATGATTCCCGCATATAATCAGTAATCAGTGCTCATCTGCCCAACTGTAGCCTTATGAAAGTTAAAAATTACCTTCATTGTTGTTAGTTCAACTAAAAAACATCTAAAAGTATGAGTTTTAGACATTCCACCTATATTTGGTATGATTTCACTTCTGGAGATATATATCTCTTCCTTCCTTATGCAGACAATCTGGAAAACTTGATTAGTTTCAATATTTAAACCTTTTCCTGGTTGTTTAGCCAGGACAGACAAATAGAACACGGTGATCAAATTTGGGGCTGTTATCAGTACAGGACATAAAATAATGATCTGTGGAAAATGCATGAGATTGTAATCAATGGGAAAGAATCGTTCAAGAGATCTGATAATCTATATTGTCTACAATCCCCCACTTACATGCCATTTGGTAATCCAGCTTGCTACTCCACTTCCAATTCAGGTAAATCTAGTACACAATAAACTGAAAGAATTGAAAGAAAGGATAACAAAGAAAATGAGATGAACTTGGCTTATTTTTTTTCTTCTGTGAGGGTTTCATATGAGTCGATCATTCACTATCTAGCTTTTATCATTGCCCTCTATAATGACAATCCTGACCTTTACATCTTTATTTTTTCTTAAAAGAGTGGGACAAAAAATTAGATGAAATGTAATAGTTCTTTCCTAAAGTTCCCAGTGAGGAGGAGCAAAAAGTTAATGCTTCAGACATAAAATGTGCATAAAAGGGAATGAATAAAAGGGCCTGTATCNCTGTATGGGCATTAGCTGGGGAGTTGGACTAGATGATCCTTGTGGGTCCCTTCCAACTTGTAATATTCTGTGATTCTGTAATTCTGTGAATGGGTGAAAAAGTAATAAAATTCTTAAGACTCAAGGCTCTAGCTTAAGTTTGCAAACTGTGTTTCACTTAGAAAGAGGAAATAACCTGAGTAAAAAAAAAACCAAACCAAAACAAACAAAAAAAAAGTCCTCCCCTATAA
>WEKX01029638.1:24864-57112 GCA_013390025.1 Pitta sordida | reverse complement strand
TATATAAATTTCTAATAATTTATATAATATTTACCCAGTTTACATGACTGTTCTTTTGTCACTTTTATCTACATTAGAAAGGTCTGTAATTACTACTCAGTTAATATACAGAATGAAATGTAAACAGTAAATAGGAGAGTGTTTTATACAGTTTGTGACTACAACCTGTAAGAATTTAACTGATTAAATAAGAAAAAAAGTAATTTTTTTTCTTTAACAGCTTAGTAACTTTTACTATTCAAGTGTTTTGTTGGCAAGGACCTAAGCATAACTGTTGAAAACTAAGCAAATAAATTAAATTAAAAAATAAATTTGCATTGGAAGTTCGTTTTGGTTTATTTTGTATCTCCGGCAGACACCACTTAGATCAGAATGTATATCCCATGGGTGCAGCATATAGAGAATTCTGTCTCATTGTCATTCAAGGATTTGTCATAATGTGGGTTGCCTGTAGCCACACACCCTCCAGTAGTAAGGTCTGGAGGGGCGGCTCTGGGAGTGTAGCTTGCACTGTAGCGGAGGAAGTGCCCTTTGGTGCTTCCTGGCCGTGAAATCCAGGGTAAGGGACATTCTGCGCACATGCGTGGTCTCACAACTCACTGAAAATCCAACCGCGATTAACTGAATACACAGATATGCGAGCCACGAATATGTGAGGATCACTGTGTTTAGTGAATGCAATACGTACAGCTTCTAAGGTGCAAAGCTAAGCATCTGTAGGTAATACATTAGCACCTAATAGCCAGAAAGGTAATAAAATTATATTGCCATAAAAAATTGTTTTTATATGTTTCTATAACCTCTTCATAACGGTTAAGATACAGTTACCGTTGAGAGCTAAGTCCATCACTGACCTTTTATGACGTTCTGCAAAACTTACTGTCAGCCCTACAAGCTGCAAAGTAATGGAAACAAAACCCAAAACAATTCCCAAACCAAGATTAGTTTCTAACCACATGTAAGCTCCCCCATATTAAAGTGTTCCAGCGTGTATCTTGCATCTGTAATTATTTCCGATCACTCTCTATACAATCTTTCCAATGTGTAAAGTAGTCATACCCATATTTAAGAGAATGTTTCGTGCTTTTCACTTTAGAATTGATACTTTGTTGATACAAACAGACAGAGATAATTTAATAGTCCCTCAGACCTATTTTGTCACAAGTTATATGCATGCTCGTTAAGACAGCACTTCCTCATTTTCACAAAAATCACCTATGCTATACCAGGGTAAACCATGAATGCAGATTTTTGAGATTCACGTAAGTCACACTTTACTTAGTTCAATCAAACCTAGTAAATTATTTTTTTCATTTGGAGTAAGCATAGTTGAAATATTTTTACAGTATGTCTATACTCGAGTTTTAACTTTCTAAACATTTTAAAACAACTATGGCAACTTTACATTCATTTAAATATAGCTTTGTGAAAAATGGACAAAGATTTTCAATTTGATCTGTTTTTAAAAGCACATTTTTCATGTTCAGGAAAAAAGTGAGTTGCAAAGATCCAAATGAATACAGATGTAATATAGGATATTTAAAATGAAGTTTTTAAATTCCAAAAGGATCAGTTACACAAGGCTGACCCTTTCTCCACAGAAGATAATGTGATATCTTGCAGGAATTGTCACATGAGAAACAGTGAAGAGTAGTCACGCTATCTTGTAGTTAGCAAGAAAGTGATTTAACTCAGCTTTGATTTCTGTTGTGGCTCAACAGGCTGTACCTGGTATTAACGGCACCTTTAAAAGCACTGATTGATTTAGGTGAGCTAGGGCGAAATTTCAGGGGAAGGGGGAACTTCATAGAGAGCAAAGTTAGATTTATTAATATACTGATTTTCTCTCAACTACACTTTGATCACTGAATGATGCTCTTGGAGTGAAGAGATATATGCTAAAGAAGAACTTGTCATGCAGGACATCTATAATTAAAGAAGATCTTCAATGAAAGCATTTCACAACACCTCCATTAAGCATTGTCATACTGCAAAAAGAACATGAACCTCTGTGTAGAGAAAAGTTAAATAATTGCCAGCTGGAAGCAGATGAGGATTTTATCAAATACCTATGCATGAAGAGGTACCCATGCAGAGCACAGCAGATACAATCATTGCTTTTAATCGTTGTGCAACTTTTATTACCAAAGGAACTATGAAACAAAAAGAGGAGGATAGATTTCCATTCCTGGTAGCCATGGTTTTATACCAACAGAAATCAGTGACTCAGGTCATTGAGTTGTCACTGATTCTAATGTCAAGATCACCTAAACAGGATAAGACTGGTACCATAATTTTTTTTGAAGACAGCACTCAAACTCCACTAGCCATGGTCACATAAAGGTTAAAGTATGGATAACCATTTCTAAATTTGCCTACTGCAAAAGACAAAGTAATTTGACAAGGCAGTAAAAAGAAAAAAAATAAAATGCATTTATATAATTTTTAAAAGAATGTATAACAACCAATAAAGAAATACATATTACTTTAGTTGACCTATGTTACCAATTATCAAAAAGCATTAGTGTGATTTCTCTACTCTTATTGTTTAAGTTTGTATGAAGGCCATAATGACTGTATCTTGATGTATAGCACAAATATCCAGACTACTGGAAGGCAGTTTTTGAAGTTTGTGTTCTGCATGGGCCATGGAAGAGACACTGCTGGTCAACTGTCCTGGCAGAATATACTACTAAAAATTGTGCTTCTGCTGTAAAGTTTTGGTTGTTGGGGTTTTTTTAATAATGAAATTAAATATTGAAAGGTAGATGACAGATAGAAATTGGTATCAATATAAAATTTGTTTAATATTAATAATTATTAATAGTATTCATGCATTTTGTATTCATATTAACATGGTCTGATGTTACTTTTATTAATTAATATTTATACTAATATTATTTAATATTAGTTTTATTTAATGTGAATTTGTCTTAATGTTTTAATTTATTTAATGCCCAATGTAAAAAGTTTTCTTTTTTTGTGGGGTGAGGATCCACACTGTGCTACTGAAATCGTTACCTGCAAAGATAGCCACAACCAAAGGAGAAATCTACTTACTATTGATGTGGGAGGTTCCCACTTTGAGAACTTTGCTTTTCAGACCTTCATTTGCTTCTTTCACTGATCTAATACACTACTAAAAAATAATTTATATATTAGACTTGAGTGCAATCCAGAACCTCATTCTGCACATGCTATCTGATCAGAGGCCCTTTCATGAATATTTGAAGGTATCATAGGTCTTTGTTGAAGGTAGTGCTAAAACAGTACCTTACAGCCTTGGATGTAAGAACTGAGTATTTTGTCTCCTTTATACTTGCACCAGGAAGACTGAGGTCGGAATACAGAAAACAGACTAATATGAAGATACATTTGTTCATTCATTCATTTCTCGGTCATCAGCATTGCAAAGGGCAGGAAATATACTTTCATTTGTTCCTGGTTTTAGTCTTTTCTGTTGTTTTCTTATAGTCTCTTTTCCCCCCGTCTGTTGCTGTTTCATATATAGGTTTTCTCAAGTACCTTCATTTTCAAAGGGGATCCCACCTGGTTTCCATTTTATTCTCAAGTCCTCTGGTGTCAATAAAACTCATTTACTCTCATCCATGCAAATTTGGGTTTATATATTAAGCATGGCAGAACTCAGGCATGTCTCATTTTTTGGAGCTAAATGGAGCAATCCTTTATTTTAAAAGGTAGTATCACATATTTGAGTTTAATATTGTGAACAGTCAACATGAAGCAGAATCACAGAGGTACCAGGTATTTCACCTTTCTCAGGGAACAGAAACGTGCCTTCCTCTTTGGTTTCTAAGTGTCATCAAAAAGAAGCCGTTCAAGCATGAACCGAGACAAAGAAATAGATATGACATAAAATTAATTGAAAACACAAAGGCAGCAGAAATATAAAGGCATTTTCTTCACATATGGGGATTTATAAAACCAGGAATGGGTGTAACCAGACTTAACAAGTGTCCTGAATCAATTCAAAAGTTTGCCACTTTGAGCTTAAGCCAAATGACTACCCAATGAAGAGTAACAGATGCACCTGATGAAACAGCATTCCAGTTCAAGGACGTAGCAGAACTATCACTCTAGTTCTCCCCAGTGACAGAAAAAAATATTGATTGCACACTTACAGCTCAAATGGTGTTCTTTTTTTTTTTTTTCTCCTTTCTAGAGTAACAGATTTTGAAGGGTATGAAGAGCTTGTGGGTTTGGCTTCAATTCAAGGCCAAATAAAGGGCTCAGACTTTCACCACAGTCTGTAGAAGAATTTATAAATTCTGTGTTTGGATCTGTGAAAACTTGTTGATCTTTCAAGCTAAAAAGAATTTTCAGCTGCTAGAGCACACAATAGCACAATATGCCTTTTGTTTTCTGATAGGAATATTTACGGGTACCCAAATCCATCCGAGAAAAGGTTGACTGATAACTTGAATTTAGTTATATCTTTTTCATTATGTACTGAGAATCTGAATCACTGATAATTCGTCTACCAAACCCAGTCACTAAAGAGAACCAATAAATTTGTATAGCCTGAAAGCATGTATTGTTTTTCTAGGCAGGAAACAGAAAGACAAAAAGAAGGGAAAAAGCTGAAATAGTTAATATTTCTTTCAAATTCATTTAATTCACTGAATAAATGATTAGTTAAACATGGCAAGAAACACATTAATTTTGTTTATATTTAGTGTAAAATATAAATAAAGTCACAAAAGTTAATTATTTTTCAATTAGTTTTTAAATTATTATTTTTAGGTCTTTATTCCAACATTAATATGCCTTTCCTACTTTTATGTAACTTTAAAGAAAAGAATGTATTTTTCCCTACTGAATGTTTATTTTCATGGTAGAAAAGTCATCTACATATTCATAAAAACACATTTCCTTTTCTTTCTCTCTCTTTCACTTCATTTTTCTGAAAGAAGTGGAAAAATAAGGAAGAACTACTAAAACTAGAGTGAGTGCACAAGTTTTTCTTATTTTCAAAGTCATGCTTATTAATTTATGATTTATGTTTTCGGTCTGTATGACTGATCTTAATACAAAGGTTATGTAGCTTTTTGAAGTAAAAATCTCAAGAGAGGCATACATCTGTCAAACAGTTTCGCTAAGAGACAAGAAACTGAGTGGAGAGAACAATCCATAGAGAAGCTGACTTTTAACACAGCTGAAGAGACGAAAATAGACTACCAGAGGAGACAAGTGGACAGAGCTGGATATGAGCATCACTTCATTGCCTTGGACTGTAGTCGGAGCTTACATAAGAGGGAGACTGTCTCTACATCTGGAGGTAGTACAATACAACAGGAATAGGTCTGTAAAGCTAATGAAGAGCCAGTGTCCACAGCAAGAACATTTTGGACGAGTTTGCTTCAGGGTAGCTCTAATATGTTGCCATGAACTGAACACCCCATAAAAGTTGGAGTGCATTTGGAGATGTTTGTTTTGTCTCAATGCAAAACAGATTGTACAGTCTGAAATGGACATGAGTTCTGAAACAGCAAATGTTATTTAGGGAGAATCGGAAAAACTATCCTCAATAACGTTTTGCTGATTCAAACTAAAATTTCAAGAAGCTCCTACTTGAAGATGAGGAACTTGGGTAAACTGAATGATTGTCTCCTATCCAGGATTCAGGGGTACTAGTACTAACATGATATTCCTCTTCTCTATTTCCAGCTTAACATTAAGCATAAACTTTACATTTTCTTTTCCCTTTTTCTTCCCAAAGATGTTTGACTGATACTATTTTCTTTAGAGGTAAACAAACGTCCAGTTATAGAGTTATACAGTACAGAGAACTATGTAAATGGTGGTATATACTTCAAAAGGCAGATTTAAAGACCTGCTTAGCTTTTACAGTGATTTTTATTTGTACATATCTGTGATGTCTGTGCATCAGTAAGTAATAAAACATCAATTTTGATTTCTCTTACACCCCAAAATGTTGGCATTCATGCAAATATTTTAATATTTGTCATAATGTGACTGAAATTCTTATTCTTTTATATGCTAAAATCTCAATGAAACCCCATAACAAAAGTACTCTGTATATGAAGGAATATATGAAATATTGATTCCCATAAGAATTGATCCTATATTCAGAAAAGACAAATAAGAGTAAGACAGATTCACAGGTTATTCTGAGTTGGAAGGGACCCACAGGATCATTCTAGTCCAACTCCGAAGAGAATACCCACTCAGGGCTCAGGCCCGCAAGCGTGGAACCATGGGCACCACGCTCATCCACCCAAGCCTCCCACCAGCTAGGCCATGTCACTAAGCTCCTCATTGAGTCTCCTCTTAAACACCACCTCCCTGGGCAGACCATTCCAATGAGAGACCACTCTCTCTGTGAAAATCCTCTTACTAACGTTCAGTCTAAACCTCCCCTGGCGTAGCTTGAGGCCATGTCTTCTAGTTCTGGTGTCATCAGCCTGAGAGAAGAGATTCACACCCACNACTGACCCCTGTGGGACTCCACTAGTGACTGGTTGCCAGCTGGATGTGGCACCATTCACCAACACTCTCTGAGCTCATCCGTCCAACCAATTCTTAACCCAACACAGAATGCTGCTATCCAGTCCATGCTCTGAGAGTTTCTCCTGAAGCTTATCATGGGAAACTGTGTCAAAGGCTTTGCTAATATCCAAATACACAACATCCACAGCCTTTCTATCATCAACCAGGCGAGTTACCAGTTCGTAAAAGGAGATCAGGTTGTTCAGGCAAGACCTACCTCTCCGAAATCCGTGCTGATTAGATTTAATGTCGTGGTTATTTTGCAGGTGCTATGTAATAGCACACAAGTCTTTCTGTTCCATGACTTTGCGTGGGACTGAGGTCAGGCTGACAGGTCTATAATTACTCGGATCATCTTTCTGGCCCTTCTTGTGGATGGGTGCCACATGAGCCAATTTCCAGTCTTCCAGTACATCTCTGGTAAGCCAGGACTGTTGGCAAATTATAGAGATTGATTTTGAGAGTTCATCTGCCAGCTCCATCATTCAACAACCTTCTTAGGAATCTCAAAACCATATTTTACTTTTTCTTTTATGCATTCTTTATCTCATTTTTTTGCTACACGTATTTCAAGAATAATTTTATGGGTAGCCTGAAAATAACAGTACATCAGAATAAAATGTAGTAAAACAGAGACTAAGTGCACAAAGTTCTAAATATCTACTAGCTTCTACACCATTTTTTTTCTTTGATTATTTCACAGCAGCAATAATATGTACTAATAATGATAGCATCAATTTTTATTTTATAGCTCAAATACTGTTTCTTTTTTAAAATATCCTAATTAAACTTCCCATTGTTTCTCCCTTAGTAATACTACTCTTTTTATATCTGCCTTGTTATCTCCAAAGCCTTAGTATTTCTCTAGGGTGAGCAACTACTGGCCCACAAGTGTCTGTAGAAACACCTACTGCCACAGATATTTTGAAAACCTCAAATCTACTACAAAAAACACTTTAGCAGGGATAACTTTAAAGTCTTGTTAATTTTCTTCCTTTGATAAATATTAATTCAGGGCTAAAAAAATTACAATACATGTCTCAAAAATTAAGATCCTTGCCAAAATATCTTAAATATAAAATAAAATTACTAACACGCCGAAAAATTCTATGTATATAAGGAGCTCAAAAATGTAGACATTTTTTGTGAAAATATAAAAACCATAAGTGATTGATCTTAAATATTTTGTGATTCTCATTCCATATCCTGGATGAGGATATTTCTAAGCCCAAAATACTGAAGCAAAAGGGGTTTATTCCTGTTCCTTTATAAAGGAACAAATGACTGGGTTCAGACTATTCAAATTTTATGCCATCAAGAATCATTATTGCTTTCTGAAGCATCACCTTAAAAAACAGCTCTTATTTTTCTCTCAGTACATGCATACAAATATACTGATACGCTTTATTCACTGGTTCAAGGATACTCAGATTTTCCACCATCACAGTTAAAATCAAAATATTTAAATGTCATTATATGAATGTGATATCTCTGTAGTTAAAAACTTTCAGTTCATCCCTAGAAACATCCTAAGTTGAAATGCAAGGTCCTCAGACATCTCCATGGTCATAGATTTTTATGACTTACTTTTGTCTTTTCCTGAAATTATACGAAGGTCAAGGAATATTCTGCATGAAATTGGGCCAGAGAATTTCTATAGGTACATATATTGAGTTTTATGATGAAATCAAGAATCTCCTTTGAGGAATGAAAGTATGTGTTTACAAAATCACAAGAAGACTGCAATTAAAATTAAGAAATCTTTCTCATTCTAATTTGAGGAACCACTTGCTGAGACCTTTTGATGTGACATTAGACCTGTTACTATAGTAAGGTCCAATATATCCTAGTATGAACCTAATTTTGTATTAAAAATCTGTGATACATGATGAAAGCAATTTGCCTTGAGAATTTTCAATTCAATTACTTTCCTATGTAATCCCTCACCCCATACACTCTCTCTTTCTGGCTCCTCACGTTTTGTCTGTTTTCAAGTATATAAACAACAATTTCTACATTATTATGTTATATCACAAACACCATCAATTCCTCAACATTGCATGCATCTGTACTCAGACTGAGCTCCTTTTGTCTCACTCTAGACCCAGTTTCACAATGGAATTTAGGGATTCAGTTTCACAGTGGAATTTATTGAATTCCTGTTGTCAGTACCTGAATTTTATTTTAAGTTTTACATGTTGCAGTGGAACTTGCATCCATAGATAATTGTTGTTAAGTGCCATACCTCTGTTGGATTTCATGATTTCTCCTTAGGGAGGATTGGCATTCCTCACGTTTGCACATGCATGAGATTCTGGGTTTAGAACTATGGTTTCTGATACTCGTCATACATTCCTGTGCTGCTGATAGTTCATATTATTTTTGCAAAAAATGAAAATGCTCTGCCAACATACAATAAGGATACCAATTAGATAAGGAGTGAGTATAGTAACTGAGATTTATCTTTAGGAACGGGCAAAGAATGAGTGTGTATGAGTACAAACACACTAGCAATTCATAGTTCTACAGTGATCCCCTGTTACTCGCGGGTTGCTGGGTCTGGTCCTCCTTGAGTCGTGGAATCTGCGAAGATAGCAAACCCACTACATAGTCGAGTACACCATGCCCATAGCCACGCCCCTCCCCTGATAAGGTCTGGAGGATGGTCCTCAGAACGGGGCTTGTTTCAGATGTCTGGCTGTGCTCCCCCGGGGCAGGGGGGCGGACGCTGCGTGCCGGGGCTGAGCAGACTGGGTTTGTGGTAGGTTCTGCACATGCGCCAGGTCCCTCAACTCACTGGAAAATCAACAGCGAGTATGCGGATCCCACAAATTACGGATCATGACAATGCAGAGGATCACTGTACCTGAAATTATTTTATATTGAAATGCCACTCCCTGTCTACAGTTAGAACTAAATGGAAACAGATAAGTAGTGTTACAGTCTCCAAAGTCTCACGGATTCTCTTTTTAGATGTATCTGTCTTTTGGTCCTTTCTTGGAACAAATGAAGACAGCTGATGATTGAGAAAAGTCAGGAATTCCAGTGGTTATATAGCTCTGATTGAGATTGAGGAACTTTAATAATATTTTTGTTCATGAAAACTATTGATAATGGATTACAGATTACAGATAGAGTTCTACATGGCTGTGAACCAAAATATATAAAAAGTATTTGCACCTTAATGAGAAACTGTATCTGATGTGAGTTTAGTGATGAATATTTGTTGTTAACATAGAGATGACCATGATCTCCAGCCATTCTTATACCCAGAAATTAACACTAATATCACCAGAATTTCCAAAATTGAAGAAACATTGAGTGGATACTGTAATAAAAGAAAATGTAATATATCTCTAACTGGAGCTTTGAAAATCATTCCTATTTTTCATTGACTACAGTGTTGGGACATTTTATTTCTTGAAGGTTGTAGCAAGTTCTTGTTTATTTGTTGTTGGCTGTTGGTTTTCAGGGTGAGTGTTGTTTTATTAAAAAATGTTTATATGTTTGTTCTCTTAATACAGAAGCATGGAATAAATCTGTGACTGCAGTGGGTAATTTTCTCATTTTAGGGGAAGATGTGGAATGAGGAATAAACAAAGCATTTAGCTACTGGTTCAAACTATTCGTAACTGAATATGAAATGACATGAGAGAAAATATCTTTTGGCATCTCAATTAATAATTCAGACTGTACTAATATGACAATATAATATATTGTCTTCGTAGAATATGTCTCTTAGTGTGCAACTTCTCTTAATTATATCAACAAGTTGAAACATGAATAGATTGCACCTAGCCTAGGAGATCTAAACCCAAACCAAGTTTTAAAGAATTAATAGTAAATTATCAACATGAAGTTAAATTTTCATACTATTATGATGTTATTATGATGCATGCAGCGGCAGTGTGCCTATAGATAAACAACATAAATTTATCTGTCTCTGAATTGGACCATGAATTTCATACTCACTGATTTCTTGGAAAAAGTGCTTCTTTTAGTTTGTAAGCAATTTATAAGTCAGATACTACATATGAGAAATAAATTTTATTTTATCATACTTCACTTTGCAAGGCAAAGATAAAACTATGCTTGTCTGTGTTTCCCAGAGGTATAGCCTATTCACAGCATAAAGGATTATTTGCAAATGGTCACAAAATTAATCATGACATTGAATCACTTAAGTTTCTGCCATATGCCTACCTAACTATCCAAACACAGAAACTCAACTAACCCAACTGTGAGCTGAAATGTTATTAAAACACCACTGAAACTTAGATATAGCTGTAAAGATGTCCATGAGTGATTTACTTCTCTTTCTTAACCTGATTATTGTTCACCACATGTGTATACACTAAACTGTGCAACCTTCACCAACAGGAAAAAAATCAAGTTTTTGTTTCTGTCTCTAGGTAGTCTTTTTTGTTGAAATACCTATTAAGTACTTTAAACATATGCTACAAATATTTCTATTCTCTCTAAAATATATGTTGATATTTCTTAAAATCATTGTTTATTTTACTAATATTTTTCCAGAATTCCAACTTTTACTATGTAAAACATGTAAAGAAAAAAGTTTTATGATTAGATATAGATTGTGTCTTCTTTGCAATAATCTGTCTTCAAAGTTGTAGTTGCCCTTGCCAGGAATAAGATCTTTTAGTTGCATGAGAAAAAACAGAGACAAAAGATAGTCATATGAGTTTCATAGCAATGTACACCACCTATTATCTCTTAATAACTAATATCAAGTACTGGAAAATGGATGTCTTTCAAGGAGTCCAGGTGAGAGAGGTTACTAGTCTTCTATTTTTTAGTGGGATCACTTAAGTGAGCTGCTGGAAGTACATATAACATCATGCAAGCTGAGAGGAAAGAAGTATGCAATTTACACATTTTGCACTAGTAGTAGTATTGATTCTGACTTGTTGCCACAAACAAACATCAAACTGAACCGAAATGCACCAGTTTGTCCAAAGCATCTGTTTCTGGAGCGAGAGAGGAGGGAAAACAAGCTAGAAAAGCAAGGAAGGACATAGCTTTCTTTTTGTCCTGTTAATGGTTTCATCTGTGAAAATAAAGGGTGTTAAAACCATCAAAAGCATCCAGGAATTTCTCCAGGACAGAGAAATATGCTTTCATTCTAATAACCTTGAACTTTCAGAAAGACACGATAGAGAAAAAAGTAAATGTTAGGAAATATGGGAATGGTGAAGAGAGCATTGGATAGTGGTGAAGTTTAACCTGGCAACTAAGCCCAACACAGCCACCTGCTCACTTCTCCACAGTGGAATGGAGAGAATCAGAAGGGTAAGAGAACTCATGGCCTGAGATAAAGAGAGTTTAGTAAGTACAACAAAAGCTACACAAGTAAGCATATCAAAACAAGGCATTCATTCACCATTTCTCAAGGGAAGGTAAGTGTTCAGCCATCTCCAGGAGAGTAGGGTTCCATCCTGTGTCATGGTGACCAGGGAGACAAATGTCATCCCTCTGAATGTTTCCCCGCACCAGCTTTCCTTCTTCCCACTTTTTAGGCTAAGCATGACACCACTAATTTTGGGATATCCCTTTAGTCAGTTGGGGTCAGCTGTCCTGGCTACATCCTCTCCCAACTCCATGTGCCCTCCCACCCCCCTCGTTTGTGCAGTGGGCTGAAAAGCAGAAAAAGATGTGACTATGTAAACACTGTTCAGCAATAATGAAGACCCCTCTGTGTTATCAACACTGCTTTCAGCAAGAATACAAAACTTACTCCTGTTCTAGCCACTATGAAGAAAATGAACTGCATTCCATCCAGAATCAGCATAGATGGATTTCCAAGTATAGAGGCATCCAAGAAATCTCTTCTGGATAAAGATCTTATTTCTCTTTTGAGCAACACCACAAAAATGCAAGCCTTATTCTCAGGGATACTAACATAAACATTGTTAGCAAACATCAAAATTAAGCAAAAAGAGGTAAAAACTCTGATTTCTGGAAAACAGAAAGAAAAAATAATACTAAAATACTTCCAAGTGCCTTAAAAATAAGAAGAAGGTGAAAAGCACACTGCACAGATTCATTAAAAACAAATCATATCAAATCAATCTAATTTCTGTATATGAAAGTTAACAGCACTTGTGGATGAGGGAAAGTATGTGACACATATTGACTTTAGTAAGGCTTTCAATACTGTTACACATGACATTTTCATAACTAAGCCATGGAAATATAAACTAGACTATACTGCTCTTTGGTGAACCTCATTGTTTGGAAAACTACACAAAGAATAATTACCAGTGCCTCATTGTCAAACTGGAGAGATTTATCCAATTCGATTCTTCACAGTATCACCTTGGAGTCATCGAGTCCAACACCAACCCATTGTCTAAACCATGACACTACCCACCACCTCCAGGAGCCTGTCTTTAATTTAGTATGATTCAATATTCTCACCATAATGTTGGATGATAGCACAGAAAGTAAGCCTATTAAATCTACAGATGACACCAAACTATTACAGATAGGAAGACATTGGAAAATTATATTAGAATTTGAAATGTTCTTGACAAGTTGGTGAAAAAAAACATACGTAAAGCAATAAAGACAAACGCAAAACTCTCTACTTAGCACAATAAACTTGACAAATCCATAACAAGCAATATATTTTTGAATATCAGTATTGTCTCTGCTAGGCCTATTTTCTGTTTAAACAGGAAAACCCTGTGTCTCAGTACTGCTGCTCTTCTCCACTTCAATGAGGCCAATCTGACTTGCCGCAAACGTGCACTGCTCATTTTCTTCTCTTTGACACAAATCACTTTGGAACAAGTTCCATGACCTAGAGAGCTCCTCATTTCTTATTCTGTCTCATGTGCTATACTGCCTACCAAAAAAGACTGCCTCTAAATAATTACAGAGTATTCCCGTGCTCCTACAGTCTTTGACCCTCCTCTCCGTTCAGTACACTGGTCTTCTCATCTTGCACCTCCTAGTTCTCACTGCCTTTGAGAGGCAAAAACAATAGCCCTTCTGCAAAGTATTTATTCTTTCTTTTGTTATGGGATACATTCCTTCAGGTGAAATTTTTCCCCATGAGATGCTGGCAAAACTGACAGAAAGAACCTTGCCTGCACCAGTCCTCACTCAGAGCCAGCCCATCTGGTACCCCCTATCTTCCGCTGTTCCGGTGTCAGACAAGTGCCTCTCGCCCCTCTCAGTGGTAAACCAGGGGAAATTCCCCTCCTGCATGTGTGTTGAGCCCATAGAACCTGCCTATTTCTCCTCCAGCCACACCGAGAAGTGCATGGAGAGTGGGGGAGTATTGTTTGTTGGGTGATATTTCTTGTTACAGTTGTATCACTTTGTTCTGTCTTGTTCTTGTTCTAATTCTTTTAGTAAAGAATTGTTGGGTTTTTTTTTCCCCCGTATTTTACCTGTCTCTTGATTTCAAATGTAAATAATAAATTAGAAAGAGAGGTTTCTACTTCAATAGGCCTCACCCTCCAGAATACATTTTCTTAAACCAAGAAACTTTTTCATCTTGTCCCAGTTCTCTCCTTCTTGCCTCTGGTTTCTCCATAGTGTCACATTTCTTGCTCCTGATCTTGCAATATGGTAGCATTAGTCAAAGACCTATGCATTGGCTCTCTAAAAAACAAAAGGAGAGCGAATCTCAAGGCTCCTACCTAGAGATTTTCCGTAGAAAAACTGGGATTTATTTTAAATAACGGGAGATATTCATGTGGCCTTAAATACCTGAGTAAGCTCTCAGTTCTTCAGATGTTTGTTGAAGACATATGATCAGAGCACATGTGTGTGTTGATAGCAAGATCCAGAGGAAGCTGGAAAGTGACTTTAAAGACTCGTATCTTCTAAGTGCCCACAGGCACAATATGGATTTCCTATCAGCCACTCACATTAAACATTTTTCTTCCACTCTGTGGTACACTTATGCTCAGTTAAGTTGATCAGATTAAGTAGTGTCTTAAAACTCAGATTTGGCAAGAAGAAGTTTATCCATTCTTTTTTCCTTTAGCTAAAAATCATAGTTCCACAGACCATTCTTCTCCCACTTAAAAATATTCCCAGAAACTTTCAGGTCAGCCATTAGTTGTCATACTGGTGAATACAGATATGAAAATGCACTAGGAAAAAAATTATTTCAAGCAACACAGAGAAGTGTTGAATGCCAAAGTTGCAGTTAAGAACTAAGGATCTAAGACTAAGAAGATGAATATGAGCCATCAGTTTCATTCTTTAAAAAAAAAATAGATTTAGTGAAACACAAAAATAACCAACAATGCACAAAATTTTAAAGAAGTTGTGCATTAAAAGAAGGAAGTCCAAAGGGAACCAACTTTAATGATTAGTGTTAGAAAATATGTAATATGATACAACAGTGAGATTATTCTTTCAAAGAAAAGAATTAGGAATATTTTTTCTCTTAATTTTGTGACTTTCGGTCAATACCAGCATCTGCTTGTGAATTAACTATGGAACTTTCACAACTGACACATACCAAGATAAATCCTTTCCAAAAGCCAGGTCTATGCATTTGTAAGCATTAGTGCACTTGCAATATTACAATAGAATTACTGAGTACTCCAAGCAGTTTTCTTATCTTGTTCCACATCATTCTATGCAATTGTTATGTAGATTTCTGGGAGGAAAATATATTGACTGAGAAATTTATAAATAACATCCCTTCTTCCTCACCACAAGACTCATCTCACACAGTTCTGAAGCATTATGTAATAACTTAAATATATGTAGGAGTTACTCAGCCATATTTAAAACAATCTCTAATTGAATTTCTGCTTGTAAAAGGTAAATGTAATGTGTCAGTGACTCCTTTTAGGATAGTTTTAAAGAGCACCTGAAGCCAAATATGATTACAAAAGAGCATTTTAAACTTTGTAAGTAACTTTTAACTCTATTTCAAAAAAATCAAAAAATAAATTATGCCATTTTCCTTTTCATTGTATATATTTTTTCCATTAGAAAAATAAAGGGAGAAGAAAAAAGGATGTATTTTGCAGTATTAATTCTAAAAGTCAGGCTATAAATCTCACTTTTATATATAAAATGCAAGAGAATATAGAGAATATAAAGAATATATAGAATAAAAAGAATATAAATGCAAGAGAATATAAATCTCACTGTAGTAGGGAGATAAGTATACAACTCCTTTGATTAAAAGGGGGCATCCTATTGAGAAATCTACAAAAATTCTCACACAGTTAAACAGAGTATGACAGTCCCTGGGTCTGATCTTATTTCCTAACCTTTCATTTTATGCTGAAGGTAAAAGCCATGCATGAGCCAAATTACAAGGACCTAGCTGAGTTGAGAAGTTAAATAACTTTTCAATTGCAATACAAAAAATATAAAGAATGCAGATAATAAATAAATTTTTTCAAGCAAAGGCAGCAGGATTAGTGAATTTAACAACATTAACAAATGAACTTTACATGTTGCAAATATGAAGAAGTAACTAAACTGTACATTTCTTACATTAATAATTTTGTTCCAGCTCAAACTACTAAAGAATATTCATATTTTGCCTATCAGTAGTTTCCACTGGATAATATAGATTCATACTCAACAATAATTGTGTTATATTTTTAATTCTATATCCTTTACAGGTTTATTTTTTGTTTTTTTTTTAAAAAATCAAATACACATGCATCTAAATTGCTAAAGGAATAACCTCCCACACCAACACCCTTAGGAAAAGTATTCTCACTCAGGTAACTCAGCTGGAAAGACTAAAATCTAACTGAATACCTCAGCTAGCATGAACATGTTCATTTAAATCAGATATGAATTAGTATCTGTGTATTCTTTCTATAAAATCAAAAGTGAAGTAGTATTATTACATTGCATAGGTGGAAACAAATTTGTTAAACATGAAGACTTTTTAATGTTGATGATAAAAAGTACAGGACTACAAAGCATGTTTGTGCCAATTCTTAGTTAAATAAGATTCATTTCAACTAGAATCTTCAACTCCCTCTTTTGGATATATATCACTTCATATTCTGTGAAGTATCAATTACTAATTATGTGTTAAAGTCTGTACATAGATACAGTTATTTGATGTGTTTTGAAATTCTATGTTTTACTTCCAGATCATTTCAGAAATTGAATTAACTCTGCAAGCCATGTCTCTGAAAAGTTGTAGTACGCATGAAAAACATTGATGAAACAGGTGAAAACATGTTTTAAGAAACTTGTCTTGAAATTTTCTCAGTGATGGAAGAGCTTCCCAAATATTGAAGGTCTTCAGGGCAGCTTTTTAAAACATAAAACCCAAATCAGCCAACAATGCACTTTTCATATAGGCCTGGCTCTTGGCATAAAAAAGCTTTCAGATTTTACTATGTCGTCTGCTAACAGATGATTTTCATAATAGAAGATATATCCGTAAAGAAAGTAATGCATTTGAATATTGGTGGCAAACGCTCTCCATGAAAGACAGAAAAGTAGCTGTGATCATGCCTGGCTTGCTCAATGTCAGAAAATCCATTGTGCAAGTGAGAATAGAAACCGTATTTTCTGAGCCATAAGGCTGCAAATTTAATCAAAAAGTTATTTTTATTATCTATTTAAGCATAATTATCATTAGCTATGGAAAAGCACTTTACCAAAGTATTTTGTGGAGTAATCAGTAAGGAAAAAAAGAAACTTGTAGCTAGTTTTGAATTAATAAAAGGAAAATTTAATATATATGCTTGGAAAATAAGTAGCACAGTTAAATAAGGTCCATGTGAAATATATCCAAGCATCTAAAAATGAAGGCAATTAGCAGCAATTATAGAGCTTCTTTCCCAAAAATATGTATTGTAAATCCTTTTAATCAGTGAAAGCACCAGTAACATCAAGCCATTGTGTGTCTGAACAGGAAGCCTAGTATGTAAGAACATTTTGCTCTTAATTAACTTTTGGATACCACTTTCTGCAGATTACTATCAGCAGAGGTGCTGCACAGAGGAAACTATGTATTTTATGTTTCTATTAAAGGATTAATTGTGTTTTTAAGTGCAATATGGTAATGGTTGTTTGCTGGAGGTATACTGTATTTAATAGTTTGGTGGATTAAACAGTCGCTGCACTAAAAGGAATTATTGTATTTGTCATAAATACCTTTGAGGATAAATTTGCTTTCAACTGCTGGAGGAATTCTTTGATACAAAACATGAAGGATTACATGAAGGTGACAGGAGAGGTAGTCTGCATCTGTCAGGTGTGCTCCTGATCACAGGCCAAGAAAACTTACAAAGTAACCTAGGGCACATTACACTTAGAAACCGAGCCCTGTTATCAAAAAATCAAAGAATCCAATGTAGTTGAATGTTTTGTATTTGGAAAGGAGAAGGGAAGAAGTAATGCATTTGGAATTTACTGTGTTTCTGTACTAACTGCACTTTTTCTACTGGGCTCACTAATCCCTCAGACAGCAGCAATTTTTTATAACAGAATATGCTACTGTTATGAAAAAATGAAGCTGCAAAAGTTAAGTTCTGGTTTTTAACACAAATCCCAAGCCATGACCACAAAGGGCAATTTAAGAGGGGAAAAAAGCCAAACCAACCCAAAAAGAAACAAACAAACAAACAAAGCCATAAAAACCTCCAAACTCAAGAAAAAAAAGCCTGAAGGACTTATTCAGAGTGAATATCTTTCATGTGCTGCTTCAAGACTGGGTAGTTTCATATGAATTATTTTTCATGAGAGTTTTGCAAGGATCTGTTCTAACCCCACCCACTCTTTCATGTTGGATATGGCTGGTAATTGTTCAAGGGCCTGGGGCGAAAATTGTTACTCTGATTTTAGAGTAATTTAGTTTCTAGAGACAAGGGTTTCTTTTTAGCAAGTGTATAATCCAGAGTAAACGTTTTCCTATAAAAGGTGTAGGCTTGATATTCTTCCTTTCAAGTATACTGCAGGTACAGGGAGCTGACATTTTTGTAAACCCATGGAGTGAGAGCGTAGGGCTAAAGGGGGGCTTAGATTGAATTTTTTTGAGTGGGGTAGACTGTACAAGAGGACAACCATATTGTAAAGTGAGTGTATACATATACCAGTATAATGCTAAGGAGAGGGAGAAGGCAATAAACAAACCATAGAAGGTCACATAAGGAGGAAGAAAAAACAGTACCTTTATTTTACAAACTGCAATGAAGGTTGGAATCAGAGAGAAAGAAATACAGAACATAATGCAAGAGAAAGAATATTTATATGTTAGAAGAAGAATAAAAAATGTTGTTCATAGCTATATAAAATGTGGAGACTGATTTGCAAAAAGAACCGTTTAATTTCATTTAGGTTTGAATATCAGCATATAAAGAACCACTTTCAGTGGTTCAGTGGTTCTTTAGATATTGAAAGTAGCTGAGACCCTGACTCACGAATTCTTACAGATTGAAATTAAGGAGTGCTACAGGAGAGAAAAGAGATTTAGAAGAAAAAACCTGATCCCATAACCTTCCCACTGAAAGAAAGCTCTCCTCTGTAAAACTGAGACACTTCCTTTCCTGTTTAAAGAGATCCTTCATGAAGCCCTCGCGCTTCATGACAGAGGCCTTTTTAAAAATGAAAACTTAAACTTCTCTTAAGTGTGTTTAGACTGGTAAAACATCAAAAAAGCTACAGTTACCTTTATTTATTTGATGAGGCCTTAAGGTCCTTTTCGTGCTGAAATGGCTTGTCAAGGAAAACAGTCTGTGTGGCTCAAACAAAAACTTTAATAGCTCTTGATGAATGATGTTTTTCCTTTTTTTTATCTTTTTAAGTTCTAGATCTCTTAGATGGAAGGATGCAGGATCATGCAAGCATTTTTCACTTGTCAGTTTCTCCTATGATTTTACTGTGAAATTGGGACAAAAATTGAAGTGCAAAAATTCTATTTTGTTACGATACTAAGCTCTACAACTTTCTCTTTAAAATATGCACATAAAATGCAACTATGCTTCAAGATGTAATTTATGCGTTATTGTTTCTTGCATAGAAATTACTACTGGAATTGTGGTTTCCTAAGGTATGATGTTAATTAAAGCTTAGTGTTAAGTATATGAAGGCCACGAGAACCCAATGTTTAAAAATTGTAATAGAAAAGAAGGTAAAGTGACAAGTCTAATATGCACTAAGTATGAGTAAAGTTTTCTGCCCATGGCATGGGGTTGGAACTAGATGATCTTTAAGGACCCTTCCAACTCAAACTATTCTGTGACTCTCAGATTATGACTGCAAGTTTTAGAAAATGTAGGAATAAATAGAAATGTTACTGAAAGATCTAAGAAACAGAATTTGTTTTCTGAACAGTTTAATGAGAAGGAATGTGCCAGGATAAGTGCTCCTCAGTCTTATTATCATTTGTCATATGAAAGTGTTACCAAAGGAAAAAATGTCTAAGGTAGCCTAAAACAAGGTTACAAAAATGTATATTGGCAGTCAAGATCAGCCTGCCAGTGCAAGTGAGTTTTTCCAACTCTTAAGTCAGTGAGTCAAATAAAGAGAAGTGAGTCTGCTAAGATGGTTATTCCTGAAACCAATTAAAGGCAGTTCTGAGGTTCTTTCAACTTATCCCATTATAACCTTCAATAAACCACCACCTAATTTTTTTATTATAATTATTTGTGTAAATGCTAGCTCATAGACAATTAGTGTTCTCTGTAGGAACTCATTTACTGGATTAACTTTGTAGAAAAGCATTACATAAAAGTTAAATGACTTTTGGAATAAAGGAACTTTAAACAGTATGGTTTTCTGAATCAATTCAGCAAGACACAAAATCCCAACTAGCTAGATTTGAAAAAAGTATGTCTGGCTTGTGAATTTAGTCGCTTGAGAGGAGAACAAGTGGTAAGTTTGAAACACCGAAAATTTATTTGCAGTCTTTTGAAATTAAGTAATTGCATTGGTCTTCAAACTTAGGGATGCTTTGTTGCACTTTCAGCATTAAAATATTTTTATCTGTTTCAAATTCTTTGTGTTCTCCCTAGTAATCACACTTCCTTCCCTGCATTAGCTGGATAGATTCATAGTTCTAAGTTTTAGGACATTTGTTTTCTCATTTGTATTCATATGGTCTATGGGAGGTTTTTCAGGATTTTTCAAAGGTTTTTCAGTATCACCAGAGAACAATTTCCCTTAGTCCATTGTTGTGGTTTAATTCCAGCTGGAAACTAAGCCCCCCACAATTGCACTCCCATTTCTCCCCAGTGGCATGGGGAAGAGAAGGGTAAAAGTGAGAAAACTTGTGGGTTGAGATAGAGACAGTACAATAGGTAAGGCAAAAGTTACACAGACAATCATCTGTTCTCATACATATCCAAGAACTGCAAGAAATAGCATGGATCTGATTCAGACTATAACATGAAGCCTACATTCAAAATGTAGATATTTAGAATTGTGAAATTAATTTTATGTCTGGTTAACTCTGTGGACAAGCACTTGCAATGAAAATAAGAGTTAGGATTTGCAGTCAAACTGTGGCTCTCCCATCTGTGAAAACCATACAGATTACACAAGTCGTTAATTCTAACTAGGAGTCTGTCTCTGGCACTGGGAGAAGCAGGGGACTGATAAAGCTACAGAGCAGAGATTTTGTAGCCTGGCTGTGGGGATGACAGTGTGGTAACTTGGGAGACTGAAAAATAATACAGATTTTGCTGCTTGAAGTCAATGTGGTTTCTTATTTCAAACATTCTTAGGTACCAAGAATGTCAAGAGGGGAGGTGCATAACAGCCTTTTTCACAGCTCTTCATCTCTATTTGGTGAATTAAACCCAATCAATATCTATAAATGCTAGAGCTCTATTTGGTCAACGAGATGGAGAGCAATATCAAGCAATAGTTCTCAAGAAAAAAGTATATATTGAATAAAGAATTTAAATCTGACATCCCCTTTACGAATAAGGCTGAAGGGTAAAATCCAAACAAGCTACTATGTTTTCTGTTGCAAAATACATCTATAAATGGTGAGAGTACTGACAAAAAGTGAACACGCATACATACACACAGATTTGTATGAAAAGCTTATGCTTATATATTTCATCTGTGATATGTGTACCAGTGCAATAATATTATTTGAGAACACGTTAAAATATCTTCCTTTTCCCTCAGCAGAGAACCTCATACTGAGGTCATTAGTTTTCCAACTATTAGAAAAATAATTCTCTTGTACCAAAAAACAGAGAAACAAAATTTGTAATGCTGGTACATTATTTTAAAAGGAGCAAGACCCCAAAAAGTTTTAATAAGCAATCATAGAAAAAGCCACAGAAAGACATAGAAGTATTTTTTTGGAACAGATCTATTTTCTGAGTTCTTGCACTCTGTTGGCTGTGCTGCTTCTTTTCATCTCCTTCATATATGTTGTGGTAGTACATACCTTGCATAGTCATTGGCAAAAAAATAATGCTTATTTAACAGCAGCTACTTAGTCCTTTGTTTTGCCTGCTTAATATTTAAGACGTATTTTTCATCATATTTACAGGGTTTAAATGAAACTAGAACCTTTTACCAGTGAGAGACGGTAACATCAGACTAGGGTTGAACTTTTCTGGGCTGAAAACGTCCCGAGTTCTTTAGCTTGTCCATACTGCTAATTGGGTGGAATATACAAGGCATACAGATATTGCAAGCATCAACTATATGAATAGTTAAGAATACAATGAAATTTTTCATTTCCAGACAAATTAGAAGTGGTGTTTGAGCCAAAACTTATATATTACTTCCCATATTTATCTTCTCATGAGAAAAATGAGAGAAAATCATTTCAGGTTGGTTCAAAATTGATTTTTTCCACAATTTTTCAGGTCAGCCAATGAAGTGAAAAATCAATTCTTTACACAGCTTTAACTCAAGCCCTTCTTGAATACAGAATTATTACTTTCCTCATGAGCATTTTCCATGGCATTTCTTACTACATAAATTAATTTACCCTAATTTGGCATATTTTAATTAATGTGTCTTCACAATACTTTCGTAAGAGAACAAGAGAAGTTGAAATATATAGTTAGATTAGAGCAAAAATTGTTCTTTTGGGAGCTCCTTATAACTTGATTCTTATTTGGCAGGATAGTTAGCTGTTGCATAAAATCCAGAGCTCAGAGTACAGATTATCTAAATGATCAAAGCTCACTTTCCACAGACATGAACTTCCTCTATGCTTTTATGGTCCTTTTGTGAACAGGATTACAGGGTTTCATATTGGATACTGGAGAAAGAAATCCAGTTAGGTGTTAGCTATGAAAGATTTACTTTACAGGGTCATCACACAGGAACCAGTTCAGAAGTGCAACAGAGTCAGAAATGCTTAATAATAAAATAAAAGGATATATACCTCTGTAAAAGTAAAATACTCATACAGTGTTGGATTCTGCCATATTCAAACAGAAGACAGGATATAATACTCTACTACAACACTCTGCTACAAGCTAGCAAAAGTTGCTGCCAGAAAAAGACCCTGGGGAAAATGGTATGAAGTCATGCATCTTCAGATCATGAATACTACAAAAATGATGAAGAATTACATGTCTGAAGATGTATCTGCACCCAGATATAACTGGGACATTCCACTGAGTGTAATGCAGGTTCAGTGACACACTAAAAAGTGCCTCTAGTTTTCATCTTCATTCACATTTTTTAAACAGTGACTTGACATATTACTTGACATAAAAGACAACAACTCACTAAAAATCATATGGGAAAAAAGTCTCGTCTTTGTATCACACCCTTAAAGTGAAAGTAAACTGTGTGATTGGTCTGTCTCAACATCTTCCTTCAGTCTCATTACAGAGCAAAACAAGATGATTTTCATTCTGAGACGAGATTAAGCTCACATTCATGTGCTGATTGAGGTTTAGAATCTTTTTTTGA
The DNA here is from genome assembly GCA_013390025.1 of Pitta sordida. Lineage (NCBI taxonomy): Eukaryota > Metazoa > Chordata > Aves > Passeriformes > Pittidae > Pitta > Pitta sordida. The sequence goes on along the minus strand of WEKX01029638.1, from coordinate 33,712 downwards.
GAAAAAATACGGAGTTCAGAGCTATCAATCGAATACTACAGTACAACACTCTGTGAGACCATTAAATTTAATCCTTCCTTCAGACTCACTCCAGGGGTGATTTCAATTAAATTTCTTCAAAATTTATCAGTTTCCAGCATGTAGGCATAAATGATTCAAAAGCACTTACATATTCACTGAGTAGAATATATTGAAGAGGACATATTATTTTTATAACTTTTCAGATATTTTCACTAAACTCACGTAAAAGGAGCTCCTCTTATTGAAAACTCTTGTCCTCTGTGTTAAATGCTCTTGTCGTCCAGCTGGAAATAAAATCTATTTTTCAATGCCCTTTTCTTTGGCATGCTGGTACAGCTATTTCCTAGAGGAAACATGATGACATTTAGCTTACTAATGACTTGGAAAGCCACTTTCTCTGCTGCTACAAAACATGACATTGTTGATTCTGACATAGTTTTCAGGGGGCATGATGGAGTCTATGCATGCAATTCATCATAATTTCAATATTTTCTCAATTATTATCTTGGGAGGTGTGCTTTTGTGTTAAACAAATATATGGATGGTGAGAAAACAAACAATTATGTCTGGACAGCATCTCAGAGACAATGTTAGATAAAAGAGCAAGAACTTAGTTCCCAACAAATGTGTTTGCTCTTATCTATCCATGAGAACCTATTAGACCTTTTTGTGCACTGAAGAATTTATCTGCAGTAATCCATTGGGTGGGGCCTTTGTTTCTAAATGTGTATCTGTACCTGAAATGCTTACTTGTATGCCTGTTTTGGCATGATAGCTTCATGTATTTCATACGTACAAAACTTTCAAAGAGCATGCTAATAAAAAAAAGTAAATTATGACATGACCCTGAGATTAGCTCAGATAGATAAAACATGACAGTCATAACACCAGGGTTATGTGTTCAGTCCCTGTATGGGCATTCACTTAGGAGCTGGACTCAATGATCCTTGTGGGTCCCTTCCAACTCAGAATATTTTGTGATTCTGTAAATGTACCTCTAGTTTGGTAGTTTCTCAAAACTCCCAAACGGAAAAAACATAAAGAAAACAAAGCGGTCATTGTATGCCTGAATAAAAGACTTTGCAGACCATGTAAGTCAATGTCCTGGTTTGGACACTATTTGGGTTGTTTTCAAAGAAAAATGGACGAGAGACCGTTAAGAGAAAACACCAACCTTAATGAGAGAAATATATATATAAGTATACATATATGCATAATATATATATATATATATTTATTGGGATGTATGAAAAAGGTATGTGTATGAATCAAACTAACATTGGTAAACAACAGGGAAATATTCCAACCACCCCCCCCAAAACCACCCACCCACAAACAGGGTATCCCTCACTGAAATAACTATACCCAAAAGGAAAGTCCCAACAACGGCAAAACACAGATGAAAATNACCCTGAGATTAGCTCAGATAGATAAAACATGACAGTCATAACACCAGGGTTATGTGTTCAGTCCCTGTATGGGCATTCACTTAGGAGCTGGACTCAATGATCCTTGTGGGTCCCTTCCAACTCAGAATATTTTGTGATTCTGTAAATGTACCTCTAGTTTGGTAGTTTCTCAAAACTCCCAAACGGAAAAAACATAAAGAAAACAAAGCGGTCATTGTATGCCTGAATAAAAGACTTTGCAGACCATGTAAGTCAATGTCCTGGTTTGGACACTATTTGGGTTGTTTTCAAAGAAAAATGGACGAGAGACCGTTAAGAGAAAACACCAACCTTAATGAGAGAAATATATATATAAGTATACATATATGCATAATATATATATATATATATTTATTGGGATGTATGAAAAAGGTATGTGTATGAATCAAACTAACATTGGTAAACAACAGGGAAATATTCCAACCACCCCCCCCAAAACCACCCACCCACAAACAGGGTATCCCTCACTGAAATAACTATACCCAAAAGGAAAGTCCCAACAACGGCAAAACACAGATGAAAATGACAGCGATGTCTGACTATCGTCAGGGAGGGGCTTTAGCAAGACACGACCGATGATGCAGCTGGGAGAAGACAGCCGCGGGATTGGGATGCAGCTTGGAGAAGAAAGCCGTGGGATTGGGATGCAGCTTGGCACGGCAGTGGGAGGGCGAGAAAGCAAGGCTGCCTCCCGCTGTAGATTTTAAAGCCCCTTTAGTTCCTCCCCAACAGTGCCACCCCTGTCCAATGGGATGAAGCTCCAAGCTGTCGATCCCATCTCTCTTCTCTCCGGAAGAGCTGATGTTTTTATGTCATCATCAAGGCGACCTCCAGACCCCCACATGGTTGCCCCCCTGCCCCTACTGGAAACCAGGTAGGTGCGCCATGACCACGTCGCTGGCACCACTCCAGCGACGGCTAGAGGGACTGGGGCGGGGAAAAGCCACGGGGAAAGCCGTGCCACTGCAACCCCCGCCCCACCCCCCATCTCGGGAGAAAATGGAAAAAATAACTCACAAAGAAAAAAACAGGTACATGTGTGTTAAATCCCCTCTCGTCCTGGGGTGGGGGGAGGGTGAAAGGAAGAAGGAAGGAAAAAGACGAACGGTTAAAACTTTTTTTCCTTTTTAAACATGTAAAACAAAACCTCTAACACAAACCCGTGACAGTCAACTATTTTAACAAGAAGGGGAAAAAGACCATCAGGTTGGTAGAAAATATATAATACATCTAAAATATATTGGAGCATCTTCAAATAGGACCAAAGGCTCAGCTATAAGGATTAAACATTATATTGTACTCATTAGCTGCTGGATTTTGCTTCTTCCTCCCACAGAATAGCACCTACTCAATGGCTAACTAACCCACTTCAATAAGACTGCTTATTAAATAAACAATCATTCAGACTGAGTAGGAGTGGCAGACTGGACCAGCACAGTATGCATTTTGTTTGAATTACCTGTTTTAATTCAATGTTTTTATGCTTTTGTTCTGATTTCTTTTCATGGTTATAAACTTAAGGAGAACAGAGAGCCTTTCTTAAATTATGCTAAATTTCTTTCTTTTAAATGAGCTTAGACTGCATGTGAAACATGACATCAGATGTCATCTTCTGCTTCATCATAAATGTATGAGCCATGAACCACTATGCATAATCTGACTAGCTAAAGCTGACTTGTTGGGAACACCTTCTCTACTCCCTCCACCAGGGAGCAGGGCAGGATAGTGGCTTCAGACAATTAAGTGGTTCCTCCCTAATGCTGCCAGGACATTCATAGAAAATTAGCCTGCATTCTACACTACTAAATTCACTGCATCATTTTATTTATTTCATGCTGTAATTCCTGCAGAAGACTAATGATGTTGGTACTCTGGCTTTTAGTCTGCAGCAGATAGAGCTACAGTTGTTTATTTTCATTAATTTTTTCTTGGCTGGCATTATAGAAAAAACACAGCTATACAAAATTTGTTTGTACGGGGACTAGCACGAGGGAGTATTGGCCCGTGACTTGGGCTTCTAAGAATTGCAGTAATGAAGACGATTCCCAAAGGAAGGTCTGCTTGGCAACTTTCACATCTAAGACAATAAATTCTTCTACCTTCTATGGAGACAGAAACCACAAGGAAATTTGGTGGTGCAACTGTTGCACATTTTTTATATGTAGCTGAGAAGTTTCCTGGAATAAGTCCAGAGAAATATTTCCTGGCCTGATCATTACTTATATAAAATAATGTAGTGCATTAACTAGATGCATGCTTTTTGGTCTTTAACTAAATCACATTTCAAAACATCTGAAAATTGAACCTCATGTTTCTTTTGACCTTTGTACTTTTTTTAATAGTTTGGATGAAAAGCCTTTAATACTTTTAACCACTATTTTTATTGACTAGACATTTAAAATCAGATATCTGAGGCAGCTATTAATTTATTCATTTAGACTCTTTATCTACTCATTATGGTCTTAGTTTCACAATTTAGGACAAAAATAACTTGTTAGGAGACAAAAGTTCAGAAAAAATTATTTAATCTGAAAATGTTATGAAGTTTTTTTCTCTATAAATTATGAAAATTCTGGCATCTTAACTTTTTAATAAAACAAATTTAAAAATGAACATTAACATTAGAGAGTAGTTTAAATATTTCAGAGATAAGATAAATTTTCTTAGAACTTTTGGACAAGTGCTTTTCATTAATATTTGAAATACAATCGTAGCTATATTTAACGCACAAATTTCAAAGAACTGGAGTATTTAAACCTATAAGAAGCAGAATTTTGTTTTCAGGTCATACTTGCAAAATGCATGAGGTTTAAAGCGCCATAGTGTATTAACATCCAAGAGGTGCTTTGTGTTGTCACAAGATGTAAGACTTCTGTGAAAGCCCTGTGTTAACTCTCCTGTGATTCCGTGCACTGAAGGCAAACAAATTAGGTATTTCACAAGGTAGATTAGTAAAGCCCTTGATTTTAATACCTCAGTACATAAATGTTAGTACTGGAACTCTTAAATAAGGTGGAAGGGCGAGCTCAGAGGGTGGTGGTGAATGGTGCAACATCGGACTGGCGGCCAGTCACCAGTGGAGTCCCACAGGGGTCAGTGTTGNTCATTAATATTTGAAATACAATCGTAGCTATATTTAACGCACAAATTTCAAAGAACTGGAGTATTTAAACCTATAAGAAGCAGAATTTTGTTTTCAGGTCATACTTGCAAAATGCATGAGGTTTAAAGCGCCATAGTGTATTAACATCCAAGAGGTGCTTTGTGTTGTCACAAGATGTAAGACTTCTGTGAAAGCCCTGTGTTAACTCTCCTGTGATTCCGTGCACTGAAGGCAAACAAATTAGGTATTTCACAAGGTAGATTAGTAAAGCCCTTGATTTTAATACCTCAGTACATAAATGTTAGTACTGGAACTCTTAAATAAGGTAAACAGGAGGAGAAATAGATCTTAAAGGGAAAAACAGTTGCGTCTGCAATCCCGTAGGCAAACCCCTCTGCAGTTTCATCATATTAATTTACTCTATTTTTCTGATAATTAAGGAAAGTAATTTGAATGTTTTAGCAAGAAAATAATTTAAGGTAATCAATCCAAGGCGATAAGTGAAGGAATAAAAAACCCGACCTAACACATTTTATCCTGATGCATTTATATGGTTGAATCAATGTACCTGGGCCTTAATAGAGCATTAAGAACAAGTTCTTGCCTTGAGGAGTTCATGGCTAATGATAACAGTTTACATATCCATGTACTATTTGGATATACTGAAACATATCCTGCCATAATATAACTCTATCTGTATCAATATGTCTTCTTTACATCCCACTTTAAAGGATCATATTTTAAGGCTTTTTTAATGTAATTTATTAGGGGAATTTGTACAGTTCACTATAGAGTGGTGACACAAATGGTATTAATGATCCAGTATGAAATGAATATAATGTACTGAAGTACTGAAATCACATCAATGATAATTCTCAGATACATTTCATAGATATTTTTTCTTTCATTGTCACATAATTTTGTTAAAATTTTAAAAAGCAAATTGGAAAACATGAGAGTATGCTCTTGCCAGTGCTGTACTGTCTACCAAAGCCTGTACTGTAAAACCAGTCATAAATGGCACAGAAAATTTCTTTCCAAATGCAAACCATTATAGTGCTTTCTTTAACTGTCTTTTTTTCCTTTCCCTGAGGAGAAAAGAAGAATTTTGGTCCCTTAAATTTAATTTATTTACCTCATTTAATTATTTTCAAATACAGTAATCCCTTGCTACTTCATGGTTGACATCACAGGATTTTTTCCCCCTGGCTTTACTAACTTTACCATATTTACCCTATTTACCACTACTTCATGGATTTCGCTTACCGTGGCACCTTTCTGGAACTGACCCCCCGCAATATTCAAGGGATTACTGTACCTAAATGTAACAATTTTTTCTTCAAGTGAGGAAAAGCATGTAACTCACTTTCAAGTTACCTCCATCTTAACTCTTCTGAAGTGTTCTAGACACATAACAGACACTCATACTGTCCCTTTATATTGGAAATTATGGGATGCCACAGAAGGTCTTTATTGCATGCAGCCTTACAAAATAATTGCATCAAAGATGAGAACACAGACATTAAATGTCTAGTCAGAAAAAAAAATGTATTATGTGATAAGGAAATTAAAAAATATATCTGTCTTACTGTACTAATTTTGCTCTTGTAAATAAAATGAATTTGCCTCATGACTTTGCAATCAGTCAACAAAATAACTTTAAACCCCTTCTCTTTATTCCAGATCTCCATAACAATATTTAAATGAGAACTTGGTTAAATATTGAATTTGCTCTTGTATCAAAAATTAAGTATCTTGAGAAATTGAGGTGATAAGCTAGAATAAGAGCTGTAGAACAGACAGCAGTGACTTTTACCAACAGGAAATTATTGAATTGAATGGTGATGAATCCAAGACTATCCTTCTGGTTGGTCTGCTCAGGTGCTCTATGAATGATTTTGGTAAAAATAATGGTTTATTTCTGAAAAACAGCTGATGATACAAATTGACGAAGCATGGTCAACACAAAGGTTAGCGGGGAACTTTCATTGAGTGGCTCCTCTGTCTGGAAAATACAGAAGATTGAAGAGTAATGGAAAAAGGAAATTCAAATGCTCATAGGACATACAACTCTAAGGACCTAGCAAGAACATTTGCTACAGACAAAGAAGCTATCAAGCTCTATGCAAGCGAGGAAGCAGACCAGTGCTTGTTTACCCATCACAACATGAATCTTATCTACCAAAGTACTGTAGGGGGAAACTAAAGGGCAAAAAAAAGTAGATGTATCCTGGAATGGGTGGACATTAATTCTACGAGTAGTAGAAATTTAGGCAGGGTAAGACTGATGGGAGAAAGAAACCTACCAAAATTGTAACTGCTTATGAAATTATATGGGCCAACATTACCAGATGGTGCTTTGCAATCAGAGAATCGAGGTTCTGAAAATATATTCCAATGGTAGAGAAGGCATAAACAAAACCTGGCAATTTTTTCCCCCTTGAAGTTTTAACTTGCATGGCAAAAGCTATATGGAAAATTAATATCTTGCTTCTGTAAAATAACTTCTAATTCAGATATGTCTCATGAGGAAGTCCAGCTCCATGAGTGGCATGGGCAATATTAGGCCAAAGTTATGGAAACATATCACTACTCATATATGATATAACACTCCCCAAAGAAATCAGATGTTTTTTTCTTGTCTCATCTGACCTTCTGTAACAGTAGGACTCAGAAATGTTTTCTATCTTCACATTTGAGAAAGCAGGGAGACTGATAACACTGCTGAATTTCAAATGTAGAGATTCCAAGCATCTAAATCTCAGTTCTATACAAGCACAAGCTTTTATAAAGAAAAATATATTTTCCATTGCCTTTGGCACACAGAATCACAGAGTCACAGAATCATAGAGTACTCTGATTTGTAAGGGACCCACAAGGATCATCAAGTTCAACTCCCAAGCAAATGTCCATACAGGCATTGAACCCACAACCCTGGTGCCATGGACACCATTTTTGTCAATCTGAGCAGATCTCAGGGTCACGTCATGAAACCATAGCAACCCTTAAAAAAACCCAACAAACAAACAAGAAATTATAGTGAAATTCATAGAAAGGTTCAACGTCTTCATTACAATAACAATTTTAGACTATAAAAGGTCAAAAATCAGATGTATGTTGAGTCCAAAAGTTTATTCAGTCTCACAGGTGATCACTGAATTGAGAAATCTCCATACTTCATTGAAGACGGATCTGACATTATTCTGTTACTAGTAATGCCAAACATTGGCCCCTCTGGTATTTTTTTCCTGTGAGTTCATGCACAGGAGCCAGGCAATTTAACCACTCAGGGGATAATCTTGGCACATGCCAGTTTATAGATTTTACTTTTCCAGCAGTGCCATCTCAGTCTGGTTGGCCTTTGTCTGATTTTAATTGCAGACTTCATCAAGCTGCTATGCAGCTAGTCTGTAAGGGCATTACTTTTCCTTCCCGAACAAGTTCCTTCAAAGACATTTGCAATTATGATGATTTTATATGATTTTAAAATATGATTAATGTATGCAATATATATAGCTACAGATTTGTTCATAAGTGGAAGATGGGAATCATTGCATGCAAATTAGATGTCATAAAATAATTAAAAGAATAGACAATTGCTCAGGTGGAAATAAGATACTTGCTGCTTGGTATCGTACCAGCTTCTGCCTATCTCATGTAACTTATTGTTTTTGACATCTACATAACAGATTTCAGGTAAAAAAACCCCACCAAATTCCACATGTATTTATGAATTAGTGAACTTTGTTTCCATGAATCAGTCCTTGAATTTGTCTCTGTCTTATATCTTTGTGTACCTGTTCTTGTTCCACTCACACAGACACCATATTCACGTAATATTTCTACAAGATGAAAACAAATTCCTCCAGCTCTCCACTTCAAGAATAAAGCTTTTACTACTACTTGATTCATCAGGAGAAATAGAGACACTTGAAAGGAAGGCCTGAAAACAGAATTTATATGCTGCATGATATTCACAAGTAAGCCTAAGTACAGCTTGGACTCCATCTCCTGGATAGACCATTGGTCCTCCTGAGACTGAATATTATGGATGAGCCCAAGGAGGAGGCTAAACCACTCTTGACGTGACCTGTGTGACAAAGGCTAGTTGAAACAGGTGTGCCTGGTACTATATGTTGCATGTTCCTTAATATTTGCTGGAGGAGGAGTGCACCAAATGTCCTGCCTTAAATCAATGGTATGGCTACACTCAACTGTGCTTTATTATAGAGACTGGAATGCTTTCACCAGCTTAGAGTTACAATGACAGAACTAA
>WEKX01029637.1:0-42069 GCA_013390025.1 Pitta sordida | reverse complement strand
CAAGTGACCAGGTACAAGAATTTGGAAACCCCATTAGTGGTATACTGAGGTAAAGGTAAGGAAGAGAATGCAAAACAGCATCACTGGACAATTATTATTTTGTGGGTTTTGTCACACATACCTATTTCTTAGTCATCCTGTTCAAGAAGGATCAAAATTTCAAATACTGCAGCAAAATCAAACCATGACCATACATTTTAGGTATTCAACCCAAGTAATGATAACTGATGCTCCTTTTCCTTTTCTCCTAACATAGTAAAGGGGCAATTTCCTACTACTTGCATAGTATTCACCTTCTTCTGAGCCTTAACAGCTCCAAATTATCAAAGATACATTAATTATATAAATCTACTCAGTAATAGAATTGTATCACACTGTGCAACAGAAACCTATGAAAGCCAACACCTTGAAAAAGATCAGGAAAATATTCTAGCAACAGAAACATGTAATGTCAACTACATTACAAGCCAACTTTGTTGTTTCCTTTTCTTCTATGTTAAATGTGGAAGATAAAAAAAATCCAATGCCATCTGCCAAAGCAAGTACTAACCTTCCAAGATAATCTTGTGGTCACCAGCTTGTCAGTGAAGAGGGAGTAATTTGTAACCATTATTATGAGGTTCCCCACTAAGCAAATGACCCACAGTGGTAGCTGCCTGCAGATTACAGGAAGTAGGGACTGCTCTGCCTGCCTGGCACCTTCACGTAACACTGACAATAGACTTAAACCTTCTGCAAAGCTCTGCAGAAACAGGCACCAGAAGTCTGCAGAGCAAAGTTACTAAAGGGAGGGATCCTCAGCACAGGATGGACATCAACCTGTTGGAGCAAGTCTAGAGGAGGGCGATGAAGATGATCAGAGGGCTGGAGCCCTCTATTAAGAACGGGTGAGAGAGCTGGGGCCGTCCAGCCTGGAGAAGAGAAGGCTCATAGAAAAAAGATGAGGATGAACTTTTTAGCAAAGCCTTTAGCAAGAGGACAAGGCGTTATGGCTCTAAACTAAAAGAGAGTAGACTTAAACTAGTTAAAAGGCAGCCATTTTTTACAATGAGGACAGTGAGATACTGGCCCAGGTTGCACAGAGAGGTGGTGGATGCCAATACACTGTCAACAGATCTAATTTTAGCTCCACATTACACAATATTGCTATGTTGTTTTGTTTCCTTTTCCTTCCAAATACATGACTCATATTATATGCCATGGACACACAAATGGAAATTGCTTTCCATCACAACAGCTAGTAAACTTTAGTAATGGAAAAAATAGACCATGTTTTCAGATTAATTCATGGCTACTGCCAGAGCTCCCTGGTAAAGCTCACTCTTCTAGAGCTGTTTAACAGCTGCAGCAATACCTGTCAGCATTAGCCAAACTAAGGCACAGAAGAAGATGGGAGTGATGGGTGGGATGGCAGTGGAAGGTGTTTCCCACTCCTTTCATTCTCCTAGAGCTAGAAATGCCCATTTTCCCAGGGAAGCTCCTCAAACTATCACTGCTCCTCAAGGAGGACAGGACGTCCCCGCTGCATTGAGACCCCGCCCATTTGCGAGGAAAATTTCTTCCAATTTTGCTTCAGCCATCTGTGAGGTTCCCCGGTCGACACACATGCAGTGCCTCTGCTCTGCCAAGGGGTGGTACCGCGGTGCCAGTGGGGCAGGACTCACCCTGCCCTGCGGGGAGGGCACGCAGCTTCTCCGGCTCGCAATGGCGGCACCGTGCCCCCGTCCCTGATCTGGGAAACTGTCCCATGAAAGTGAGACAAGCAAGGTCAAACAAGCGCTGTGTGCTGGGAGGGGCAGCTGCCGCTGCGCCAGGAGGAGGCTTCTGCTCCCCTGCCCTCTGGGACCATACGGGCAACACTGCCTCTCCTGGGACCAGTGGATGTTAAAGGGAAAGAAACTCTGATGCAAACGCATCCCGCCCTAAGTGGCACAGGGTGTCGCAGTGTTGCAAAGTAGTTAAGCTTTCCCAGGCTCCAGGAATGCAGAACAGAGCCTGGGGACACCCCTTCCCTGCCGCGGAGGAACGGCGACCATGCATGGTGGCAGCAGCCAGGTTTCTGAGCTCCCCCGGATGCCACACCAGGATGCCACGGGCACAAGCACTGGGGGCGGGGGAGGAGCAGAGGCACAGGGTGTGGGCTGTGAGTGCGCGTGGTTGCAGCAGCCCGGAGAAGCCCACAGATTCTTGGGGGGGCGGGGTGTCTTCCGAGTCAGAGGGGGCTCAGAAATGGTTCCCTTTGCTTCCCTGTGCTGAGAGAGCCCAAGGGGAGAAGCAGAAAAGTGTCCGCACTGCTCCAGAGTGCCAGGGGGTGGAGCAATGGGCATGGCCTGCATGCATATAAATGACCTGTGCGTCTTTGCGAGTTTGACATTCTGCAAGGCCCCTGGCCTGACCCATTCCTCGCAAATGACGGGGTATAACTGTATAAATGAGCTAGTGCATTGCATATGGTCCACGGAAGGTCCCTATGGGATTCACAGGTAGCTCTGGATGTCTTCCCAGGTGGTGGAGAGGAGTGTGAAATGTGTTCCCATCTCATGTCCAACACCAGGCAAGGTGTAAATACACCCTGTACATCAGAATTCCTGATAGGCACCATCTGCTGCCCAAATACAGCTTGAATTCAAGGCAAGGCACACAATAATCACATATTGAGTCATACTAGCACTTTTTGTGGTCTGCTGAAGTTTTCTGACTTCATCACCACACTCTTTGAAGGAAGGAGCTGAAATCCCCCAAATGGAGTTCTATACAGATGCAGCTCAAAATAAAAAGGGCTGGAGATTTCATTACACACTTGGTAAAAAGTTTGCTCTAGAAAATAGAAGCAGATCTGCCTCTTCTACTTTGCAACCACTGAGACTACCATAAAAAAATTCTGACAGTGTCAACTTCCTCTCTTACTTTACAGAGCTTCAAGTCAGCATGTTGTATATATCCATTTATGTATGACTTATATGTGCATTCATATAAATATATAAATGCAGACACACACAGATGTTTTTAGCTCAGTGAGGTTGGAATATTTCCCTAAAATATTTGTGATGGAAAGTTCTCTGGATGTTAATCATCCAATTCTGTTTACAGGCAAGTGGGTTTCCTCAGTTTGTGCGGTTTCACTTATGCCACGTCCTACACCTTACTTACCCTGTTAGAAGAGAAAGCTGAAAGCATAGACCTGCAATGGTCCCAGGATTCTGTCCCTCAGACTGCAAAGTTGGTAGCACTTCCTCTCAGAAACATTTTGCTGACACAAGCTTAAATGAAGTTTGTTTCAAATGAGAGTCCCTTAAAGATTTACACAACTTCTCAAAAGTATCATTACTGGGGAACAGAAATATGTGCTGATCTGCCTGCAGAAGGAGGATAAATACTTTGTGAGATATTACAGAAGCAGCAAGGCTTCACCTCCATGTCAGACAAAAACGAATGGTGACAACTCCATTAACATCTTATTCATGCAAAGCATCCCAAGAATCTGCAGGACACGGTATGTAATGCTGGCCTCATTTTAAGATCCGCATTATGAAAGATTATCTTCTTATGTATCTTCATTATGATACAAACTGCTAGCAGACTTGCAGTGAATTTTTGCTGCTATCTCAAAGCATGCCACAGCAGGCCTTCTCTTATCTCTCAAAGGATATTTAGGTTTACCAATTGCTTTACAAAAGGCCAGCTTGCTCCTGAATAAAACTGAAAGTGGTAAAGAACACAATCATGCACCAGTTTTATCATTATCATCTTGCTAAAGTTACTGTTTTACTAATTTTATTCACCAAATATTCAACACAAGTAGTTTACACACCTATGCAACTTTGACTTTCTGTAAGGCAAAGTGTTAGTCTGTTTCCATCAGCAACAATCTGTAGATGTGGATTTCTAAGCTTCCTCTTTTGCTTATATCATTTGCTTATATTAATGGAGCTGCTTTGAGTACAACCTTTCATCTTTGGGGCAATTTCTGGAAGAAAAAAAATGATTTAAATGCATAAGAGGGACCACCCAGCAAGGATAGATTAAAAATTAACACTGGAAGTTTAACCCAGCATGTCCCTAAAAACAAGGGTCACATTAACAGACCATTCATTAGGATGAGAACAAATGGTTCATGAATGTGGAACTGAAAATATCGAAAGAGAATTGAAGCAAGGGAAGTATTAGAAAAAATTAGGAAATATTCTTCATGGCAGTCTGTTAGCACCAAAATATATTCCAACTGGCTGCTTGATAAATGGGATTTGCAGGTGACAAGGACATGGATCATGAGTCAGGCAGAAGGAGTATACCAAATGGATTTACATCAAGTTGACTCACTCAAAGGGAGAGAAACCCTGTAGAGAGATCTTGACAAACTGGAGGGCTGGACAATCACCAAACAGTGTCGGGGAAGTTTAGGCTGTATATCAGAAAAAGGTTCTTCACCCAGAGGGTGGCCAGACAAAGTGACCAGAGCAACAAGCCTGTCAGAGTTTAAGAAGTATTCGGACAATGCTCTCAGGCACATATGATTCTTGGAGTTGTCCGGTACAGGAACAGGAGTGAGGTTCAATGTTCCTTCCAACTCAGGATATTCTACAATTCTATGTTTTGTTCTCCTTTCTCTGCTTTAAACAGAAAGGTCAGCAGCCCACCTCCACTCCAAATGCTCTCCTAAAAATTCTTACTAAAGGGTTAACCCCAGGTATTGTTAAAATCTGTTTCATAGCAACTTCCCTTACCTGACTTTTTGAAGTCATTACAGCTGACATCACTACGATCTGCCAACGAGACAGTGCAGACCAGGAAACTTGTGATATGTAAACTACTCTCACTATTAAAAGTCAGACCTCAGGTCCTGCTTTGCAAAGCTGATGTAGAATGCAATTGACACGCAGTTTTATTGAAGTTACAGCTTTGAATTTAGTGATACAAAGAATTTAATATATATATGAAGCTTTAGAAACATAACATAAAGCATCTCAAAGAAATAAGGCTTTAAGCAAGTTAGCTTTAAGCAATTTAGAAAGCTTAGAGTCTGTAGGTGATTGTACTGCAGCAATTAGAAAAGAATGTAAGGTGATGAAGAAACTTGGGTAGTTTAGACAGTTGCATGTATATCAAGGTGGTAAATCTAGTTAGAAGGAATGTGAAAGAGGTAACAGTTGTCCAAGGGCAGGCCAATTATTTTATAAAACTGAGCAATGGGAATACAGTGGTACCTCACTACATCACCCTTCTGCTATCGCTGCATCAGATATTTGCAGAGTTTTTTCCCCCAGACATCTTGATTCTTTGCAGTGTTTCCACATCTGCACCCACCCAGAATGTCTCTGCCAAGCCGGAGAGCAGAGCTGCCATGCCCTGCAGGGAGGGACAGGAACACCCTGTGGGACGGTGTGACAGCAGGTGCCACTCGCTCGTAAACCAGCATATGAGAGTGTAGTAAAGATTCATAAAATGCTAGGGAAGCTTTATACACAGTGTGTCAAGCTGGCATCAGGGCTGCAGGGGAGGCAGGGATCAGGGGCTGCTTGTCCTGCAACTGCAGGCTTGACTGACGACAGGGAAAATCCCAGTTCCCACAGCAGCATGGCTCCATCTGATCCCGGTTGTGGGGATCACCTGCCCACGAGAGGGGATGAGCAGGGGTGCGGGCACATGGGCTGCCAAGCCCCCAGCAGCTGATATGGGGTGGGGAAGGCAGGCATTTCCTCAAAAATGCCTGGAACTTCCCTTCCCCATCCCTCCACCTGCTATTCTCTGTGCGAAAAGGAAAAAAATGAAGCCACCGCCATTTCAGCTCTGCTTAAATGAACCAACAGCCCAGTCTCACTTGCAAACAAACTGGCACCGCTGCATTGCACTGCTCCTGATTCCAAAAGGGGTGGCGCCACTTGCCCTGTGCTGTACATGCTGCGAACAGACTGGCATTGCCCCTGCCATGCCAACCCTGCTCCCCCCACACTCGCTTGCCCCACTGCTGCACTGCACTGCACCAGGATGGCATGGGGGCGGTACTGACTGCCCACCGCTGCTCAGCATGCCCTGGCGTGGTGGCAAAGGCATCCCCCACCGGGGCTGAGGGCGGCAGTACAACAGGTGTGACTTATTTGTATATTCATGACTCACCTATCTTTGCAATCAAGGGCTCTACAGCACCTGAGAAGACCTGAACTCCCATAAGATTCAAGGTATTACTGTATAACAATTAATTAAGAGGAGAAGGAAAGCAAAATGAGACCGGTTTTAGAGTTTTTACTGAAAAAATTATTAAACAGAGCATGTTCAACAGCAAAAGCTGAAAAGTTCAACTCCGAGGAAAACCTGCAGCCTTCTTCTGAAGACTACTAGAGTGAGGTGATGACCACTACAGTAACTAACTATGCATGAGTAAAAGCAAGGATTTACGTAATATCATGAATGTAAATTAACAAGTTTCTATGGGAGGAACATATCTTTACTGTATGTATAAAAGGCTTGTGTTTCTGTTAAGAGGGGAGTGGGGGTTTTGCTGGAATTATCTACCCTCACTCCAGGGGCTGAAATAAATTAATATCTTGCTACTTAAAGATACAAGCTTTGAATAGTTTTACATTACAAAGTGATTTTTTGGTTTCAATAGTTTTGTTATATGAGTTACAGAGAAATTTTTTAATTCATGAACATTATGCACATCTCTTCCTAAGCAGACACTCTTTTCATTTACTTTGGAAAACTTTATGGGATTACAGAAAAATTCAGATTGGAAGGAACCCTAGAAATTCTCGAGCACGATCTTCAAGCCAGACTTGGCTGTTAGGTGAGACAAGGTTGGTTAGGTCTTTGTCCTTTTGTGGCTCAAAAACCTCTAAGGATGGGAACACGGCACGATCTCTTTTGGTAATTTGTTCCCTCCCTGACCTCAAGAGGAAATACGGCTTCTTGCATAAAAACTGTATCAGAAGGTATCTGTGAAGATTTTCTTCATGACAGCTGGGTTTCTCTTAATATATTAATTAGTGTAATTTTACTACTAAGCATGGCTGCCAACTTAAAATGAGATCAGACTTTGATGACGAACACATGGTTGACACAGTTCTGCACTCCAGTTAGAAATAGGCCATCACAGAAAACCTTCCCTTTTTTAGCTCAGCTAAAACAAAATAAAGTTTGTTAACGTTTCATTTTGTCTCTTCAAAATTAATCTTCCAGAAGATTCTTCTACACTTCTGGATGGGTTGTTTTTTCCTCCACCAAATACTAGAGCACTACTTTACCTCAAACACTTGATCGGTTATGGTTGCTGATTTCATACTCCACAGTTCAGGGAAAAGTAATCCAGAACAACTTTAGCAAGTATTGCTCTCATAACATAATTTCATAGAAAAATGTCTAAAACCCACCTAGGACTTAAGCTTGGGTGCATCACTGAATATATCACAGAATCACAGAATTATTAAGGTTGGAAAAGACCATTGAGATCATTAAGTCCAACCTGTCACCTGTTACCTAACCTGTAACAACCTGTTGTCACCCTGCTACCAACACACCATCCTACCAATAACACACTACCCTGATATCTAGGTCACGCTGCTCAGTACAGCATCCAACCTTTTCTTAAACACCTCTAGGGACGGTGACTCCACAACCTCCTTAGGCAGCTCACTGCACTGAGAGATCACCATCTCTGGGAAAAAGTTCCACCTGATGTCCAGTCTAAATCTTCCCTGACACAGTTGAAGACCATGTCCTCTCGTTCTATCACTTGTAGCCAGAGAGAAAAGACCGACCCTCACCTGGCTACAGCTCCCTTTCAGGTGATTGTAGAGAGCCATAAGGTCTCTCCTCAGCTTCCTCTTCCCCAGACTGAACAACTCCAGTTCACAGGCCCACATTTAAATGATCCAGCAGTTCAGAGAAAGGCCTTTTACAGCAGCAAATATTGTCATCGTCTGTTACCGAGCATCAGTATTTGCCCTCAAACATCAGACTGGCACCAGCTGTGATCTGATGAAACAGTATCTCCGTGTTAGCCATCACTATCACTCAGTGACAAGATACAGGGCATTAGTTAATCTGGTTTCTGCTCTTTCTGCACATCTTGTTCAGGAGTAAAATGTATCCTGAATGGCATCTGTTTCCTCTCTTCTTGGGTAAGGTTAGGAGCAATGATTTGTTTCAATGGATGGACACAGGGAAACACGTAAGGCCACAGATTGCCCCACTTCTGCCATGGACACTGAGGAATTTACCAGAAACAAAGTTCTGGTTCAAGCCAACAACTTTTTTCCCCCTAAAAGAGCATCTGCTGGCACCAACTGCATTTATAACTTCAGTAGGTTACGGTGGGGATAACACAAGGCCTTTCCAGGAGAAAAGAGATGGAGTAAATGTCTTGTTGGACTTGCTTGCTACACTAGCAGCACCAGGCATTTGTCCCAGTAATAGCTCACAATTGACACTGCAGTTATTTGTTCAGTAAACTCATAATAAAGTCTGGTTTCAGAGGTACAAAACTTGGCCACAAAGAACAACTTCCCAGCCCCAATTTTTGTAGATAGGCCATTAACTTGGCAACAAGTTAAAACATTTCCTTTTCAGATTTTACCATGTTTTGGCAAAATGTATGAATATCATAAATTCTTTTGTTCTGCACGTTAGGCATCTACAGCCCCTCTGCTCTCCATTTTGATGTAACATTTGGTTCTTGTTGGCCCATACAGTTAATCTTGTTGGTGTTAAATACAGTAGCACTTCTCTCTGAACATCCTGCCATCTGGAACCATTCTCTACTTACGTTTCAGGAAGTCACTTGCTTTTAAAAATCTGGAAGCGTATCTTCTCTCCCTTTGCTTGAAACTACACTCCTTTCTTTATCACTGAGAAAGTAATACCACTGCATGTAGGGCTGTTTTGTGCCTCATAACCAAAGGTACTTCTAAACCACTGTCATGAACCACCCTCTTCAAAATCACAGACACATAAAGCAAAATCCAGGTTTTTCAGACTGGGTTCACCTTTTTTTGTTGGTTTTTCGGTTTGGTTTGTTGTTTTTTTTAACAGACCATATGACAAAACCATGAGGCACTTGTGGACACAATCTGCATGAAAGCTTTTGCACAAAATAAAGTTGTCTTGCTTTCTTAAACATCCAATATTGGGTGTTCTGGGAATTACTGGAGATTAAAGAATCGCTATCCAAATAAACAGCAAAAGTCAGTTATTTGTGTCATCTACTTTGAAAACATTCACTTGAAATAGAGCAATTAGTAATTTGTCACACAAATGCTGACAGCTGATAACTGCTGCTGATATATTGCCTGGTATTGTTCCTACGCTTTAGAATAAAAAATAGGTAGTAATGTACATAAATGTACATAAATTTCTGTTCTTTGTGCATTACTAGCTATCTTTTCCAAGCCAGACTCAATATGCTATCAGAATTTTAACAGAATAGCTCTCACTTTAACATCATTATTCTGTAAACATGACATTTAATAATCCAGAACATAGTGTTAGCCCTGGCTGTTGGACAGATAACAACAGAGACTTAGTATGGCAATGAAAGATACAGACAAAGGTCTATGGCCAAGATTCTCAAGAGGTGAAGCCTCTGGGCTTTAGGCCAAAGATTTTTACTCAGTCATAAGCTGAAGAGCTAATTTCAAAGAAAGTATCCATTATTCTGATGAATCAGGAAGTGAGAGCTGTGAAGCACATTCGACACAGCTATGACCAGCTGTCAAAGTGAAACTGTGGTAGTTTTAAACAAGTGATGAAAAGGTACAGGTTCTAAGCTCACTTCCTAGTTTACGCAGAAAATGTCTTTATCATCTGCCGTTATTCTCCAGTTAACCCGGCCTTCAGCTGGGATGTGAATTCAAATCATTGCCCTGGAGTTAGGTCCATGAGTGAGTTATCACACTGCACAGCTCCAGTGAGGCAAAGTGAAATAATCAAAATAAGAGAAAAGAGATCTTTTTCACTTAGGCAGCATCTCCTGCCCAGGCGCTGAGGTGCACAGCACAGTCAGCAGTCAGATCTCTTCTGGGCAACTGCTCCATTCTGGCTGGCCTGCTTGGTGACCTTGTCAAGGGTGAGCATCTTGTGCCAGAGTATGTGGCCCTGGCTGAGATCTGATGCAGGACTGCAGAAGCGTTTCAGCTCTTTTCATGGAGTCTCCAGGGCAAGCTGAACTTGTTTTTCTCTTCTATGCTTTTAAGAGATGGATTAATTTTAAGAAGTTAAAATGGTAACTTGATTTCCCTTGTAGTTATGGTACCATAACAATGGCTAAGACTCTATATTAAGAGATGTATTTTTCTAATTTAGTGTTTCTTATTTTCTTACATTTTATCTTATCTCTGTAAATCACAGAATGTAGGAATTGCTTAGCAGAATACAACTATCCCCAGTCTCAAGTACAAGAACTAGAAGTAGGAAAGTAAAACTCAAAAAGTTTCCTTTCTGCTATAAAGTTTCTGCTCAAAAGTTTTTTTTTCTGCTAAAAGCTTAATCTAAAAGAATGCCAGCCAATGTTATAAAGCTGTTACCCTATGGGGACAGAAAATTCATAATTAAAACTGACAAATAGACAAAGAATTTGAAAGCAATTGAAATTTTAAGATGGAACAACCTTCATCAGGGAAACTCCCACAGCACCAATGTAAAGCTAATCCCAGCCCAAGATCCGACAGAAAGAGAACAGAACATAGTGCAGCAAAATAACTGAACACTCCTGGTCCAGGACTCATGTACATGTGCAGGACAGTAAAGCAAGTTTTATTAATGCCAGACCTAGACCACTGCCCATAGGATATGTGAAAATCTATACTGCAGTGGATACCTTTAGTGCAGGCATGTAATCTGGTGCAAACCTCAGCCTGGAATAGGCTACAAAATGTAAGCATTAAGCCTGCTCTAGAAATATTCATAGAAGGTGTGTGAAAAGAGTATTAAACGTATTTTGCTTTGATTTTAAATTTCAACATCACAAGAAGATCTCTTCCCATAAGGACTTGAGAACTACAGCTCTATGTTTGACATGCTTTTATTTGCTTTAGAAACTAGTTTGAAAAATACATGCCAGATCCTTTTTACAAATAAAGCAACTTCTAAACTGCTGTTTATAGAAAAATATTGTCACTATCTGAGACTCAGAAACCACCCTTTCCCTTGCTTTTAAGCACTATCCTGACCCCTTCCACAGCCATTCTTCACAAGGAAGGAAATCCTAGCTCCTCAACCCTATGTCTGCATTGGAAGTAGCAGTCCTTAAGCAGTTGTGAAATGAGAAAAGCAGTGAATTGACGTCACTTGAACTGCACAGACAAGAGAAATGAGTTAATATGATAAGTATTTGTTGCTCTCAAGGTAGCAAATCGCAGGCTGGCTGAACACAAGTAAAGAGACAACACATTACCAAAAATAGCTGATTGTTTTTTCTTAACTGCCAAAAAGCTGCCCAGGATGCATTGAGAGAGAATTTTTGCAACCAGAAAAGTGATTTATGATGATGATGATGAAAAGAAAATAAATTAATCCTTCTTGTCCCAAACTTAAAATTACCTAAGTGTTCTGATGTTAGAAACAAATAAGAAATCACATTAAAACCCAATAAAGACAGATTAAATTAGTCATTTGAATGCACTTATTAATGAAAAAGATGCTATTTGGTTACCTGAGAATTATATTAAAATGCAGACTTTAAAACACTGTGGCTGGTCTTTCTGATGTCTTCCTTATGCTTCTTCCCAAATACCTGAACAATACAGCTTAAGTTGAGGTTTTGTTCATGTGCTGCTTCTAGAAGTTTATTTCAATAACCTCACTGAAATAACACTGTAGCCTTTTTCTTAGGAACACATCTGAGGACAGCAATTTCTTTTATTGCAGCCAAATATAATGTTTTAAGTCATTCTTTGGTTTTTTTTAAAAATCTACTTAGAAGAAATACCACCATTTTACCAAAGTCTTCTACCTACAGCGCAGTATTAGAAGCTGCCTGACAGCGGCTCCACATTCAATTTTGAAAACATTGTATGAAGGAAAGGAGGCAAGGAAAAAAATGGGAAGAAGACTGCATCCCCTAGAAATTGTGGATCTAATTCTTGCATTCAATCCTACCAAAGTTTGAAGAAAACCACGGATTTTTCCTTTACGCATCGTTATTCTACACTTCTCCATACATTGTGGTGGAAATATTTAGGCATTCAAACAACTTTATGAGACCAACATACTTTGTACAGAGCACTTCCACTGCACAAGCATGTTCTTGTACACTTGGTGACTAAATAGAGTCGGCCAGTGGGATCCCAAGCAGCACCAACCCATCTGGGTTAAGTGCAATATGACAGCGCCTAGACATATCGTGAACCTGGGCAGAACAGTGAACTTAGGCTTGCAGTAATCCAATTCTGACAAACAATATCTTCAAGGCACATAAATAAACTTCGGTAGTAATTATACATATACGGTAATCCCTCACTACTTCACGCTTTGAGTTTCACTCCCTCACCATCTTCACGATTTGTTTTTCAGTGAAGATGCCATAGTCTTACCTCTTTTCTTTGCAGTGTTTTCCTGTGTGCACATGCGCAGAGTGCCCCTGCTGCCCCACAGGTCAGGATCAGCATGTCTCGAGGGGTGGGATTGGCACACTCCAGGGTTGGCTGGACTTCATCCCTTTTGAGTGTATGCTTTATATACACTATGTCAACCTCACAGCGCGGGTGCAGGGGCAGCCCACAGTGCACGCTCAAAGCCGTGCTCCCATCTGAGGCTGGCGCAGCTCAAAGCTGTGTTCCCTTCAGGGGCTGGCGCAGGTCAAAGCCATGCTCTTGTTGAGGACTGAGGCAGTTCAAAGACATTCTCCATTCTGGGACCAGAGAGGCTCAAACTCATGCTCCCGTCTGGGACTGGTGCAGCTGAAGAAGAGATGCCCTCTGCTCTCCTGTGCCATCCCCATGCCCCATTTCTGTCTCCAAAAAGTGGCTGTGTTGCACTGCTGCCGCCATCCCCAGGCCCCATCCCCAAAAAGCTGCTCTCGGTTGTAGGGGTGCGGCGCTGCTTCCCCTGCGTGGTACACACTGTGAATGGTGCGGCACTGCCCCCACTGGGCTGCTCCTAGTTGTAAGCGGGGCAGCACTGCTCCCCCTGCACTCCCTTGCCTGGGCACCACACCATACTGGGATGGTTTAGAGGCAGTACCGGCTGCCCACCGCTGCTTGGCATACCCTGGCAGGGCAGCAAAGGCGTCTCTGTGCTCGCCAGGGCTGAGGGGGCAGGGAGATGGGCGTGGCTTATCTGCATAGTCGCGATCTGCCTATCTTCATGGATTCCAGGTTTCACGGATGTCACACAGTCTCTATCCCCTGCAAAATTCAAGGGATTACTGTACTTATAATGCATCTTTTGTCCAGGAATCACAAAGAGCTTTACAAATATCAATGGATTCTCTGTAACAGACCCTTTGTTTAGCAATCCCAGGATTGCAAATACAACTGGCAACTGACATTTCTCTTGGATGAGAGGTACTTCAGTTGCATCATCACTTGCTGGTTTAAGATAACTACACTTTCTTCCAGCTGGGAGTTAGACACAATCCCTGTGCTTTTTGAATGACTAAATCAGGTGAAGTCTCATCTCTGGCTTAAAGACTGTTGGCTAGATTGAAAAGGCTATTTCACTAGAATTGATAGCAAGTGGGAATAACAGTTATCTCACAGTAAAAACTGGGAACACATGAATAAGCTGGATTTCATCCAGTCTTTCAGTGGTAAAATTCAACTGAAGCTGTATGACTATAAATCCCAGTAGGATAATTTGCCTGTGCTGTCAAAGAAGAGCTTTCATAAATATATCAATGGAAAAAAGAAGGTTAGTAGTAACCTCTACTCCTTAGCTGATGTGGAGGGAAATGGAGTAACTAGGGAGAAGGATAAGGCAGAGG
Organism: Pitta sordida; assembly: GCA_013390025.1. NCBI lineage: Eukaryota > Metazoa > Chordata > Aves > Passeriformes > Pittidae > Pitta > Pitta sordida. The sequence goes on along the minus strand of WEKX01029637.1, from coordinate 28,154 downwards.
TACTCAATGCCTCCTTTGCCTCTGTCTTCAACAGTAGGGTCGACTGTCCTCAGGACGACTGGTTATCTAAGCTGGCAGATGGGGACAGGGTACAGTGTAGTCCCCCTGTTACTCATGAGGTAGCAGTAAGAGAGCTGCTAATTCCATTTGGATCCCCATAGGTCCATGGGATTCACCCCAGAGTGATGAGAGAGCTGGCAGACGAACTTGCTAAACCGCTCTCCATCATTGTATTGGAACATAGGTGATATCCCGGATGATTGGAAGTTGGCGAATGTGACCCCCATACACAAAAAGGGTTGGAAGGATNGGAGTGGCTAGTAGGTCACAAGAGGTTATGCGTCCCCTGTACTTGGCGCTGCTTAGACCACACCTCGAGTATTGTATCCAGTGCTGGGCCCCTCAGTTCAAGAAAGATGTTGAGGTGCTGGAACGAGTTCAGAAAAGGGCAACTAGGATGGTGAAGGGCCTGGAAGATAAGCCCTATGAGGAGAGGCTGAAGGAGCCAGGTCTGTTTAGCCTAGAAAAGAGGAGGCTCAGGGGTGACCTTATTGCTGTCTATAACTATCAAAAAGGAGGTTGTAGCCAGGCAGGGGTTGGTCTTTTCTCCTTGGTCTCTGGGGACAGGACGAGAGGTCATAGTCTTAAGCTTCAGCAGGGGAAGTTTAGACTTCATATTAGGAAAAGGTTTTTTACTGAAAGAGTGATCCGGACGTGGAATGGGTTGCCCACAGAGGTGGTTGACTTGCCAACCCTGGAGGTGTTTAAGGGTAGGTTGGATGAGGTGTTGAGCAATGTGATCTAGATGTAGATGATAGGTTAGTTGGATTATAGGTTGGACTAGATGATCTTTGAGGTCCTTTCCATCCTTATCTATACTGTGAATACACGTTTATTCTCTTATGACCATCTGAGCTTTAAAACTAAAGGGAGATTTGGATCATGATCTAGTGAAATCATAGTTCATTTCAGCAGAGTGATTAAGATTCCAGAACTATTTGGACAGTAGGCTGGTTGATGTTGCCCATTCTACTACTCAGAAGATACAATTTGTCTCAAGTATTTTTCCCCATGCTCAAAGAGCATCTGATTTTAAAAAAGTGATTTTTTTTCCATGATCCCAATTACTGATATATTTTCTAGTCAGCCAAGCAGAGGCACAAAAGCCAGCATTTTCCTTGTAAACAGCATTTGATGACCTTGAAAAAACCTGCAACAGCAGCCTGTAGGAAGTCTATGAAGATCAAAGAAACAATTCAAATTTGTATTCATTTGAGTGCATTCTATGTCTAGCACTGTCTGGAGTGACGCTACAAGAACCGCATATTACTAGTATGCCCTGCAAGCACAGTGAAAGAGCTGGAGAGGCCAGTAAATAAAAAGCCGTGTGCTGCACTCCATCTCTGTTAGCAAATCATCAGAAATCCTCAAAGAAGAAAAATTATGTAGATGTACACAATATAACTTATATCCACAAATTCAAGTGTTCTAAAAATATTATCTCAATGCATATTCGAGAGAGATTTTGGGGGGAGGGGAGTGTTGCGTAGGTAGCACAAAACTTATCAATCAAAACAAATTATTTATGGGATGGTACTACACAGAGTGCTGTTAATTAGCTGCTTAACATCAGATGTACAGAACACCCTAACTCATTTAAAGTGCCACAAAGTTTTCTGAAATTAATATGCAACTGAAGTCAGGCCAACTTGCAGATTTAAAACTTCCTTATTTATAAAGCTTCTTATATGGTATCCAAGAGAGCTGGTATCCAAGACATCAGCTTTATGTTTCAGGCAGGAGATTCTGCCTCTTGCAATGAAAGATTTTTGGTCTAGCCAGCCAGCCATATCTGGAGAGGTGAGGAAACAGAATACAGGCATGGTGATCTCAACACTGGCTGATTCAGAGAGCCAGCAATAACAACGAATAGCTTTCTGGCATTAATACTGCACAAGGAACTTCTAAGTATTTGTCTACTCCCAACTCCCCACACAGGACAGCAGACAAGCACCAAGGTAAAGTGCAGGACGCTGGAGAGTACAGCTGGGATGCAATCCAGAATTACCCAGGTGCTCCACTAAAAAACAGCTAAAATCCATGACTGGATAAAGAAGTCCAGCCAGAGTGTTAATTCTCTAGTGTAAGGACACTTTGCTTAGGCAACCAGCTTTGTAACAGTCAGAGTGGTTCAAAAATGTATGTGGAAAAATTTCCAGATTGCACATTTGAACCTTTAATTTAAATCTCAGAGAATGAGAGCAGCCACAGAAGGAATGAGAAGGATTAAAGGACTGGTTTCCTTCTGCCTCTCCAGAGGCAGGAAAGGGGGAGTCACATACATATTTTCTTAATTACAGAGCTGCAACCTACCTCCCCTTTTTACTTCTTCCACTGCTCCAAGGCTCCTCTCCCAAGCATGTCTCCTATTACCAGGCAAATACAAGATCAGTCCTTCCTCAATAGATGTACACAGCTGACAGCACACAACAGTAAAAGAAGCTTCAGTTTCCATTTTCCATGATGGATCCTGTAACTCCTTCTACACTAGACAGTGGCACAATTCAGTACCCCTTCTGGAAACAAAGCTCATTTGCTTAATGAAAACAGGAGGTGAATCAATGGTAACATTATCACAAGTTTGCTATCAAGATTGCAAAGTAAGCATCCTTACTGTCACACTGAAGAAATGTCTAGGCCATTTCTCATGTTCAGAACAGAGAGGGATGCATTTGCTATGACTTTGTCAGCTCTTCTTGTCACAGGAGAGAAAGAGGCTGCTCCAAGGAGAAGTTCAGAACAACAAAAGTTAATCTTCCTCTGAATCACCCTTTCTAGGAACCTATGTGTCCCTGTTGACAGGCAAAGTCATATCCATCACCCAAGTCTCAAGGTACCCCTTGTATGTATTCTTTGGAGAAAGACTACAGCATTTGTGACTTTTTAACGTAAAATCTAGAGGAATTTGTTTTTCCATATTTCAGGCCCCTCAAAATATCAAACTCCTATTTTAACCCTTCAAATTTTTGAAACTGCTCATGCAGAAATTTCCCAAACAGTCTGCAGATCTACTGGACAGGTTTTGGTGGTTTTCTGGGGTTTTCAGGACCCAAACATACACTCTCTAGTACCTAAAGCTTCTTCCTAGCAAAATGAAACTGGTAATTCCATTATCACCACAGCCAGGGTAGCTCATAGGCTTTGTAACTACTTAGAAAAGTATTTGTAGATGTTCTGATATCTCTAGAAACAACTGTCCACAGTAAAAAGCATTGTTTTCTTATATACCAAATATGCACCACTGATGTACAGAACTTCCAAGCAAGATTATCCTGATGCATTTAAAACATGCCCACATATGGATATGTCATCAAATCCAGACTCCTTAGCCTCCTCATTTTCAGCACCATGTCAATTTTAAATGATTCTGGCTGAGCGAGATGGCAGGATGCTAAAAATACTGTCAGCAACTGGCAGGTCGACTCTATTAAATTACTCAATATTGCTAACATTGGTTCAGCAGGACTTAAAAATTATTCCCTGGCTAAATCAAATTCATAAGGTTCTCCCTCACGCTGCCCACAGCATGAACAGCTCACAGACTTCAATCCATACAAGCACAGGGCTTAAATGGTCCTCTGATACCTTCTGTATTCAGGGTTCAAACAAAAATAAATTGCAAATGGAAAAATTACTGAACTATAGAAGATACAATTTTGACCATTAGCCAAAAATCTGCATAAGTTCATACAAAACTAGGTGATTCTGATACCAGCTTTGCAATGATATCCACAGTGAAGCTAAGGGTGGGGAGCATGTTAAAAGGCTACCAGATTTTAATGAAAGATCTCTGTTGAGCTATAGCAATGCCAGTCTTCCTTACACAAAAATCAGTTTTAAGGCTCAGAATTACACTCTTAACTCCACAGAGTGTTTCAGGAGACTATGCCACCCAGAAACTGGGGTCTGTGTTTGAATGTATTTTAATCACTGAATTTCATTTCGCTCCACAGTACAAAAATGTTTTCTTGGTAAAAATCCACCAAAAAATCTATATATTCTCTAAAAGCAACAATTCTGAAAATACCAGTTCTGAGTATTTAAGAACATCTTATTCCATCTCTAAAACCAGAAAAACTCAACTGGGGTGGCCTTGAAAGAGTGAACAAACATGTAGAGGTCAGCCACTGAATCAATCCTGCCTGAATCTTCAGTTTTGAATAATCTCTGAAATCAAGTGAAAGCCCAAATCCTTTACGTGGTTCCTCTACAGGAAGTTTTACCTCCTGTGACATGTACAAGCTACAACAGACAACATTAATGGCCCAGCTTTTAAACCTATTTATTTGAGCTTGAAAACTGCACAAGGTAAACATTTCCATCATCTCACAGAGTATGTGACTTTAGGCTCCCTAAATGCCTCAGAGGCACTGTCCTCACTGCTTATGTCAACTGCAAGAATATTATGCCTAATTTAGCTCTGTACTGTTAGATCAATAACATTAGTAACCTACTTCACCAAGGAAGCCTGACTGTAGTGTGCTAAGAGTTCAAGCTCTCTTTCCTAATCCAAAATATTTTGCAATCTTCTAGTGGTTAGACTAGACTCAAATACTTAGCTCTTCAGTGGGATTGCTCTGTATGATAAGAGCTCTTTGAAGAAGAGAAACAAAACCCTCTGAACTTCTGTAGAATCTGGGGAAGGACTTCTCATGAATTTATATACAAGTTGTAAATGGTCAAGTCACAACAAGAACCTTATGACAACGAAGACAATCTTTTTTTTCAGAATTATTCTGTTCAATATTTATGTGAACATCTGAATAGGGTCTCATTAGTCAGCAAAGAGAACAAGCACAGTATATATACATCATTTAGTATCAATATATTCTACAGAAAGAGAATAAAATTACCCTGCAAAACACAGATTTTCCACATCGTACCTTGCCTGAACATTTCCAGCTTTGAAAAGCTAGATTTTTCTCCCCTTTACTTTTTTTTAGGCTTTGACAGCACGATCACTTTCACAATGAATTAATTGTTCTGTATACATTCCATCTTAATTTACTCGCTAAAGCATGGAGCAAAGTGTGCAAGTCATAATTCTGTGGAAATCTGGTTTTCTGTGCAAACATCCAAGGATGGTTAGCAAACACTTCCAAAAAGTTTGGTTTGTAATTTTAGGCAAAACCTGTATATGCCCTTGTAGGTTCTAGACAGGGTCATGTGGACATTACAAGGCATATAGATTTACTGAATCAAGCTTCTCTGAAATGCTGATAAAAACAAGCTGTACAGCAGCACATCCATATACAAGAGAACCAATATGATAATGGCTCAGCTATCAATGCCATCGTCTATGAGAACATACCACTGAATGTGGTTACTCTGTGATAAGTAAACAAGCTCAGTCCATCTTCACACTCAAGAATGAATGATTTTCCCAGTAATGGTGAGATGTTAAGTCATTGCTGAAATCTCCATCACACCTACCATCACTTCCCAGAAAGGAAAATATGCCCTGTAGTTAGGATCCCAGTTTACTCTTCATCCATAACATCTTCTTGGCCTGTCATTTTGCTCAGAAAAGAGAAAATTCTTACTAGCACTGTAAAAGGAAAGCTATTTCATTCTGGAATGGATGAAGAAGTCTCATAATCCATTCCTGAAGCAGAGCTAGAGCAAGTAGTTTACAAGTTGGTAGCAAGAAGTTAGATTACTACTTAAGAAGAATTTAGTTATAAAAATAAAAATAACTCCTGGCAGGAGCTTTATGAACGACACTGCCCCAAAACAGCCTCCTTAGAGCCCACTTAGTACCCAGTAACTCCCTGCACAAACTCTCATCATCTCACATCTTGGGCTGCCAAAAAAAGTATCATACCCTGCTGATCCTCCTGGGCCCACCCAGGCTTCTCAACTCAGCACTTCCATCCCTTAAAGCCCTTTCACCCCCAAAATACTTCCTAATCCAAACACCTCAGCTCTTGCTCCAGACACTCTCATGCCTCCATCTCACTCTCGACTCTTTCTATCCCTGGCCTCCTCTGGCTGCAGCCAGACAAGCCCTCCTTGACTTCTCTAGAGTGTTTTTAAGGGTGGTCCAAACAGCCACAGCCAGGTTGCTGCTATGAAAAACCCACCAAGGCACAACTTAGCAGGAAAACAGAACAGGCAGCCTGATCTAAGAAGCAGTCTTCATTGACTGATGTCACTGCAGCCTGAAGTGCCAGACCAGGAACAAAGAAGGTGTACAGCTGCAGATATAAATTAGAAGAAGTACACTTGCAAGACCAGAAGCTGGATTATGACTAATGCATCTAAGAAAGTTGATGCATGTCCTAGGGGCAGCTTATATTTTATACTGCCCCTAAGCAAAAAAGCAGGAGGCACAGGAAAGAATGATCATAGCCATCCACTCTCCTTTATCATGACAGACCCTTTTACTGCTGTAGGGCACTTCTGCCAGCATAAGAGTCTCAGAGCCTCCCCCTGTTCTACAGCCTGAGGATTAGAAAGCAGCGAGGCAAATGCCTTATTTTGATACAAATGTCTTATTTTGACAGCAAGTATCCTTAGTTTCAGCATCTTTTATTATGTTTGCCTTTTTCTTTCTTTTCAGTTCAGCTGAATTCTTTTCTTAATGGCAATCAGCAAAGAACAAAGTAATTAATAGAAAAGAGAAAAAGCATCTGGAAAGCAGTATATATCATACTAAACAAGCTTTACAACAGTTTCCTGCACCACTCATCTTGATTTTTTTGAATATATTTGATTAGACAAGTATATTTTATTCTGTATCTAGGCCAAAGTTTCAGCACGATCTATGAAGATACGTAAGCTAGGTACTCATCAAACCTCAAAAATAAAATTGGTGAAATCATGCCAAATGCAATCAAGTCAGGAGGACCTGGAATAAAAAACTGCATAGTGACAAAGCACTATTCATGTTCTTCTGAGTCCCATAATACAAAAGGTATTTAAAATATACTAAGATGTCATCATTTGCAAGATGGAAGGCAGTCAGGGCTTTTCTAAATATGCAAGCTTTGTAATAGATATGCAATGAAAATTGACAATTTCTTGATCAGTGAACTTTCTGTCTTGGTAATTAAAGCCTCTTGTATTACTATAAAATTAATGCGATCTAGTTTCAAGAGCTCTAAAAAGCAATTANGCATGATTCTCCATCTTCAGTTGTGGTTCAGATGGATTCTGCATCACTGGTTCCTCTCTCTCGCTCCATAGGTTTGCACCCTAGTCCTTTCCTACCCCTTCTCTAGTAGGCCTGGGGGGGCCTTCATAGTTTCCAGCTTCTTAACACACGTCCTGACCCAGCACTCTACATTTTACTACTAAGGGTTTTTTCCTTCTCTCCCAAATATGTTTATTCACAGAGACGTCTCTATCTCTATAACCTGGAATGCCATGGCAGCGTCTGAGGCCCAGGTAAGAGCTGAGCTGTTAACCCCCTCGCTGCCAGAGCGGCAAAAAACCTAAACCAGGACAGTTCAGTTTACAGGACAAAACATGCAGTAGCTATATAGAAATTCTCTTCCATGAGCAATGCTCCCAGCAGTGGTATCTGGAGCCCCTGTAGAGATATGTATATAGATACAAGAGTATCTGGAGGTAAATAGCTGGGTCTACTAAAGGCAAGGCAAATAATGCAAACATATTTCTTTTTCTCTTTGAGAGTTGCTGAAGCTCTGTCAGTGGACAAACAGGCATGTCCAAGTGCATTGCACTGCCAAAGCTTGCCATTTCCCATAGTCCCTACAACCATGTGGCTGCCCCTTCTCCAAAGGACCCTCTTCCCCCAACCCTTTTCACTCAATCACACCAGTGTCCATATCCCCTTGTACTAAATAGCCAGTCTGCACAAACAAAGCAATACACCAGGACACTCATCTGGATGTAGTGTCAGAAACAGATTTTTAACCAGAATCACATGTCTATCCAGCTTCCAGATCTGAAAGAGAACTGTAATGTCATGTAATACATTATAACAGGGGTAGTAAAACAGTAGAGATATCGCTTCAACAGCTGAAACCTTTGATGAGAGAAGCACTCCAGTATCTGCCCTTTTGCCCTTGATCCACCCTTTTGGATACATGGAGTCAGTAGGCTTCTTTGGACTAAAATGTAAGTAAGTTACTCTCTCCAGAAGAAACTGTAAAACTGGTTTTATCCCAAAGCAAATACCCTGGTACATGACAGGTACCATTAGGGAGTCATACCAGTAGAGAATTAAAAAAAACAGCAACACTAAGTATTTCTCATCCTCCACTCTGTGAAAAACTGCCACAATTAGAAAAGCTTGAAATAAAGCTCTTGAAGGAGTTGCAACGTTTTAACCATCCTAGTTCTCTAGTGTCCCACACTTCTCCATCTTGTGAGATGTGCCTTGCATACTTCTGCATTTGGACACTGAAATGCTACTTGGTTCCCTATGCATGCATAATTTTTCTTGGGTAGAAGAGAATTAGAGGTTTGGATGCAGAATGTTTATAAAATAGGGAAATGTAATTCTACCAAACTGCTCCTGCTACTGTTGGCAGGACTCCCTATTAGCTGTAGCCAACCCCGCTAGCTGTCAGGCAAACACTTCTGGTCAACACTTAGTGTAAAAGAAAGATTCAGATCAACTTTCTTTTCGCTGTTGATAGTGATTGTCTTCCCAGAGTAACCCAGCAAGTGCAGTCCAGATCAGTCCACTTTCCTCAGGACAAGCAGGTTTAAGAATTTGAAGTCTTGGGGAAAAGAAATCTTCCTAACAGTGAGTAAGTGTCTTGCAGGAGACCTGGATGAATTCTGATGAACAGACAAAAAACCCCCAAACCCAACACCACGCACTGCTTACTAATAACAACTTCTTTGAGTGCAATTCACTTCCCAGTGTCACGTGTTGAATAAATGCAACCTCTGAACCAAACTTGCAGAAATACATTTCCAAGTGCAGGCAGATCAGACAGATAAGGGGCCAAATGCACAGTACAGCCAGATCTCTACTGGCTTCTTTTGTATCAGTGACAATGCTACAGACAGGAGCGCCCAAAAGAAACCATGTCCATCTTATACAGCAGAGCACTTCCTGTCCTATTTGGGTGTGAACAGAAGGAATAGCCAGTAAACTCCCCTTGCTTCTCCCAGTGCCACCTCAGTTGGCTCCATGAGCCATGAGACAGCCACAGGCCAGTCACACAGCTTGTCCCTCATTCACATCTATTTCTACATGAAAAATCAAGACCTTACGCTGCAAATGCCGCATTTTCAGTTAGAATGTTCTTATTTTCTGATTATAGTTTAAGACACAAATACTTGTTTGTGTTGTAAGACAGATTTTTCAGTCACAGGTCTGGTCAGGTCTTTCTCCTCTGCAGAAACTTCAGAAAGTTTCCCTGCTAGTACATCAGTACTTAGCACTTTCTTTGACCCAATGGCTTTACTACTCAGCTGAACAATTATTGAGTATCAGTGAACTTTTCTATTTCAGATTCCAATTTCACCAGGAAGTGACCTATCACTTTTACAGTAATTAATTATCTAGGTTATATATTGGGATTTGTACCCACTTTGCATCTTTACCTTACTGCTGCTCTACTTGCTGCAGATGTACAAGAGCAAAGGCCAGTGACTAGGGGCACAGAGGACATCTTTCTTGCGAAGAAAAAAATGCCAGAAACAGAAATATCGTAAGTGTCTGCACAAACAACTAACAAAAAACTTAAACAGACATTTTTCTTTCCTACCTCATATCAGTTGTCAGTTCCCAGGCAGAAACTCTACATCAAGAATCAAGTCTGAGTGCCAATTATGGCTGACCCTAAGTGTTCCTCCAAACTCTTCAGTGAGAATGCCGTAACAGCAACAGGCCAATAATGCTCTTCCAAGATTGGGCATTCCTCTAAGAGAAGGAAAGGAATGTGGCACACCATACCAGCACAAGCTGGTGATCCTTGGCATGCCATGCTGGCTGGGCCATACAAGTGACTGCCCGTGCTGAATAAGTTCTCACCAATGACAAAAGAGGCCAGAGAAAAGAAGAAAATGGAATAAGATGACGTTTAGGTCTAAGCTCCTTAACATTCTAAATGCCTTCAAAAAGAAAAAATAAAAAAAAAAACAAATTAAATTAACTTAAAACAAGGAAAGAAGGAAAATAAAGAATCTGGGTGGACACCCTGGGTAATTTTATACTCTTTCTTCACTGGTTTCTATTTTTTTCAGCTTCTTTAAGGGCTGTAGTTTTGGAGGTTTTTTAATGTTGCCAGTCTAATATACTCAAGGAACTAAAAGTCATTAACAATATGAACACCTTTCAATCATCACCTTTTATGCAAAAAACCCCCTTTTATAATCAGGGTGAGTTAAGTAATATAACTCCAACTTTATACGTGGGAAATGGAAATAGATCAGAGATTTATTCAGAGAAGTCAAGGCAGAGAGATAGTCCCACACTGTTCAAGTCCCTCCCCATCCCTAGGCAGAAGATAATCATGCATGTAGTGCAACAAGGACTGCTCCGCTCTCTCTAGATAACAAAATTCTGAGGACATTCCAAGCACAAGATAAAATTTGAACACCCACGTTTCATCCCAGAAGTACTTAAACAAAATTTATAGAGACAAGCAGTGGAATGGATCTGTGAAAGAAGCTAGCTTGCTAACTGTTCTAAAATGAAAAAGGAGCCCATCTCCTGTTACAGCAACCTCAATATTTTACAAACTTCCAACACCTTTCAATGAAACATCCAGAAGAGCACTGTTTATTTACTATGGCAGGGGAAGCATAAACAAGCTCTGCCTGTAAACTGCTTTCAGTAAAATTAACATGTTTTGTTCTGGAATACGAAGCTTGATTCCCTGTGGCCTTTTATCTTCCAAAGCGTGATTTTTACAATTTACATCAGCATGATGTATATTGATGGCCCATGGAACCCCTTCTTTGATGCAGCAGCACTTTAGCAACATGACAGTCGCCTGCCCTGCTGTACAGGTCCCAAAGAGCACAAGGCTCTTGTTTTGTGGAAAAAAAGAGTATAGTCGATCTGCTGGACAATGCACAGTCATTCACATATTAAAAAAAAAAACCCAAAAACCAAAACCAATTACTGATATATATTTAAAAGCCACTTCGGGTAGGAAGAAGAAAGCTAGAGGGGATAGAGTCAGTCTTTTATATTAAGACTGTTTTATAAAGTTCATAAATACATCTTTCATATGGAACCAGTACTAAGAGAACCCTGCAGTGTATGACCATGCAAGTTTAAAGCTTGTGTATTTTAAAGTTTTAAATAGCTGTCTGAATTGCAGCTGCTTCAGCAGCCTTAATCCAACTATCAAGCTTACTTTGGAATACAAACTTTAAACATTCATTAAGGGTTTTTTTCCACTGGGTCCCACCCTCAATCAGTGCACCGAAGTAACAGTTTCTATAGCTACTAGACAACTATTAAGCGTGACTGCTTTCTCATCATACTTTTCCATTTAGCCGCAGGTTCACAGGCTCACAGGTTATTCTGAGTTGGAAGGGACCCACAGGATCATCTAGTCCAACTCCCAAGTGAATGCCCACCCAGGCATCAGACCTACAAGCGTGGAACCATGGGCAACACGCTCCATCCATCCAAGCCTCCCACCATCTAGGCCATGTCACTGAGCTCCTCATCAAGTCTTCTCTTAAACACCTCCAGGGACGGCGACTCCACCACCTCCCTGGGCAGACCATTCCAATGAGCAAGCACTCCCTCTGTGAAAAACCTCTTCCTAACATTCAGTCTAAACCTCCGGTCTTGCATACTGTGCACTATCCACATTCTGATCAGAAACCTGAAGAATTAATTCCCTGCTGATCATGTCTGTATTATTGTCACAACTGAATCCAACTGCTCCACAAATATCAGTTGTTTTTTGCATGGAATAATCCATGTTTTATATATTTGTGACTGGTTTACAGAGAGATCAAAGTAAAAAATATTTCCACTGACTTCCAGGAACCCCAGCTGAGAAGCATAGAACATGATCTTCCCTCTGGTTTAGGTATGACTTCATTTGTGGTTATGGGGCTTAACCCTCTTGCAAACAAGGACCCAAGTCTCATTCAGTAAAAAAGGATCTCATAGTTACAAACAAGGGAGAAGTTCGGTTTAAGCCACTTCAGGAAAGTGATGCAACAGGCAGAAACAGGATGCAATTCACCAGGGCAACATGGCTCTCATCGGCCTTTAACTGTACCATTTCTTCCTGCAGTCTTTTGCTTCAGTTGCTACGCACTTCTCAGCTGCTGAAGCAAATAAAGTAAGTGCAACAGTCTCTCAAGTACTGTGGAACTCAGAGTTCAATCATGCAGTTAGAAAGGCTGTACCACAATTTAGAAACAACAGTGGGGAATGCAGGATCATTCCAGCTTTTCACAGTCTTTTGAGTGCGGAGCCTTATAGCCTTAATAATGTTCTTTGGAACTACCTCGTTAACTGCATAACAACCTAGGAAGTTCTGTGAGTTAATAGAGAATTTTTTTCAAAACCCCAAGGTTTCTGTCATGTGGCATAAAATCAATACCCAATTCTGTTTTAAATCTTGCGGTATTTGCAATTGAGTTAGTCTTTTCCTAGGGAAAAGACTTTCTGAATGGGAACACAGGGAGTCTAGGAATGAAACAGGCTTCATCCTCAGTGTTGGTTTCAGACTCACTGACAGGCTCAGTGTTGGAGCCCAGGGCAGCAAAAGAAGGGACAGATATGGTCAGTCTTGTCAAATTTTAGTTATTAAATTACAATAATTTAAAGCATAGAGTATGAATTTCCACCTAGCTGACAGGAAGACCAAAACCTTAGCTGAAAGTCATATTCTTGTTCCAAAGCATAGGATTGCTAGAGCTGTTAAAAGGAAAGTTCATGAAAATATTTACATGGGGGAGTGAAAATATTCTTCAATTTTTAAAATTGTGATAAAAACTATACAAGCACCTGAAAACAGAGTCTTAATAGATAGGAAATCGAGGTAGCATATTAAGGTTTTCCAGTCCTTAATGTGTTTAGACACTATTGTTTCTTTGGTCTCTACTGGTAAATCTAACCTAACTGAGACATCATTTCTGCTCTAAATAGAAAGCTGGACTAAATACCTTCTGGAGGTCCCTTTCAACTTTACAAGGGGAGTTTTCAATACACAGCTTTTTCAGACAGAGATGAATCCAGCTGTTTTCATAAGAACAAGTGACATCACCACAACCTTGAGTATCACAGTGGCTGCTAGGTAAAGAAGAATATGCAAGGGAAGGGCGAAGGCTGCTTTGAAAAAAAGGTACAGTGAAACAGTAAAGGATGATGATTTCATACACAGCAGCTCTCAGAAGCCTAACAAGGTTTTCCACAGTATGAGAGGAAAAATTAATATCTTAAAATCACCTGTACTTAAAACTAAACAGCAGAGAAGCCATACACAAACAAGATAGGGAAAAATCCAGCTCTAACCTCTCTACTGGCAAGTAGAAAGCTTCTTGCCTGAGGAATAATGCTCTGGGTTTTATCATAATGAATTTCTCTATAGCATTAGAAGAAAGATTCTTCACTTGATTAATACTTTCAAGCACTGTTGAAACAAGTTACAGGACAGGAATCGTTTCTGATACTTCTTCATATTCACCACGTAATACGTACTGTTTTCATCATGAGTTGGGTTTTGGAGGGTCTTTGACTTCCCTACAAGCATCCAGAGTGCAGTATGTGCAGCACACTGGATTTACACAAAGCAGTTGCACTCCAATGTTTCTCTATTCACACAAGTGAAACACAAACTATTGCACTCCTCCATCGTTCCTCTTACTTAAAACTCCACATCTTTCAGCTTCATCCCAGTGGCACAGAAAACATTAGAGATATGATAATCCCCAACTAGAAGGGATACCTTTCTGCAATTACCCCATTACCTCTCCCTGCTATCTGAAAACTTTAAAGATACCCAAAATACATAAGAGAGAGCAAATGGCAAGTCTCTAATGTGTTAAAGGAGGGTGACTGGTAAATGCAATATATAAAGAGTTGTGTAATTTGCACAACAGGCCCACTCCTGAAAAAATTAACCCACCACACAATCACAGCTTCTCCCTTCAAGCACCCCAAGCAATATGCATTCTGGAGTATCATTTCTTATTGACATGAATGCACAAGCCTTCTGTTTCTCTTTTTGCCCTTCCTTCCATCTCCCATTCCTAGATATTGCTTCTCAGTAAAAGTTTTGCTTCTTGAATTTTGTAGACTTACTTCCCTGCAAGCAACAGTGACCAGTTGTAGTGCCTTTGGTGATATGGCCATCTTAGCCCAGCCAGTCACAAGCTACTTAGTGACACCTGAGTGTAGGCGGCCTTGGCCTGCAGGACCAAGTTGCCCTACCTTTGCTGTCAGTCAGTAGAGAGCTTGTTTAGGAAGACTGATCAAAGGGGATATTTAGCCAAGTGTCCCTTGCTCTGGAGTACCCACAATTCAGCATAAATCTGCAGTATATGTACAGATTAGTAAATCTTCAAGAATTAAATAGTGTCAGCTTGCAAACTCTAGCAATGCAGCTCTGGGAGAGAGGATAACATAGAATACAATCTTCATACAGAGTTACTTGGAGCTAGTAGGAGGCAGCTTGTATGCACCCAGCTAGCAAGAGGCAGCTGGAGCTGGGGCATGGGAGGGATGCAGCTGCCAGGCAACGGGTGCAGCTGGGCAATGCTATGTGGAAAAAGGACCAGCAGGCCAGCACGCTGCAGCAGTGGAAAGGCACATTTGCTGTCTCCTGTCTCATCCCAGTGCTCTGGGTTCTCTGAGTTTGATGCTGTATGTTGGAAAAGAAACAAAATAGAGCTGGGAAGGGAAAAGCTGCAGAAGGCACTGGAGACAACTCATGTTCCCTCCCTTCTATGGGCAACTCTATTCCTGTTTGAAAAGCTGAAAGGCAATGCAAGAGGCCAGTGTCAAAGGAAACTACAGTTCCCAGTTTCTTTCTGTGAAGTCTAGTAAATGTTTATGGTTCTCTCCCTGTAAAAGCCTCTTTTATATAGCAAGGTCTCAAAATGAGGATCTTGGCCTGGTACTTGCAGATCTGTCAAATCCCATGCATCTGACACAAGACAGTGTTGGCACCCCTGACATCCGCCTGCAGCACAGCCTGGACCTCATGCAATTAAAACCTGGCTCCTGCTCCAAGGCCTCATGCCATAGTCAATCACACAACCAGGTTCAGGGGGCAATAAGGAAACATGCCAGGTCTGCATTTGTGCAACACGTTATACAGGGGTCATCACCAGGGAAGGCTCCTAAGGATAAAGAAATGATCAGGGGATGTAAAACTGTAAAGCAGGTGCAGATGCTGAATGTCAGACTCCTTTATGCCTCTTCCTCCAGAAAATGCCTACCTGAAACAACAGTGATGGAGAAGTCTTCAGAAAAGCCTCATGTTAGAAATGGTGCTCTAGTGTTTGTGCAATTAGCTCAGCAGGTTGCCAACTTTTATTGTTTCTCACATCTTAGCAGGATACACACAGTTGATCTCTTGAAAGCAATTAATCAGTGTCCTAAATTCCACCCACCAATGAAACCCTGCAAACAGGTTTCTTAAAAGAAAAAAAAAAAATTTAATTAAGTTTTACCATCAAAAAATCAGTCCTGCTGATAATGGTCAGAAAGGTATGCAAAAGTAATTACTCACACAATCTGTTTGTCACACACTTGCCACTCTCTTCCGTGGCACCTAGCTTCCCTCTTCCAATTCATTAGCACCCCTGCCCTGCCCACAGTGCCCGAGGAACAGCATGCCTCTGATTTCCTTCTCTCAGATTAAAAACTTCTGTACATTCACAGGTCAAAAATTTGGACACCATCCCCCTTGTCACAAATGCATAAAAACATCTACATTTGTTGCCTGTTTGCAGAAGCCCAAGAGTGAAGGAGGAACTCAAGCTGCTCACTTCTGCAGTAAGCTTAATTAGCATGTCAGACAAAAAACAGGGGGAAGAAAATTTTATTACAAATCTATTTTCAAAATTGCAGCCACCTGCTAGATAGTGAAACTCTTCAGCCTTTTCTCAAGGACAGACAGCTGGGCTTGGAGCAGCCTTCACTCCTCATCTGCCAAAGGCACCAGTTGGTTAGTGCTAACACTAATGTGAAATTTCGTGAATTAAGGGGAAAAAAACAAAGGCAACATGATCACCTGCACCACAGTTACATGTCTCCTCAACCCTCAAGGAAGACAGAAATGGTCGATAATTCTCCCATTTTACGATGACCATTTAACTTTCAATACATGCTACAGCAGAAGGCAGGCACCTTGGTTTATTATTTTTGTCAGAAAACACTGTATTGTATGGTTTACTGTATAACCTCTGTGATTCACCTCTGTCAAAATAAAAGCAAGTTAAATCATCAGAGCAATCTATTTGCACCTCAGTTGGTTTAATTTGCTTGCAATGAAACCACTTTCTCATCAGAGAAACAATCAGGGTGCTCAGGTATTCCCCACTGCTCAGCCTGTAAATTTTGCAGAGTTGTACAATAAGAAGTGACAACACTTCAGCCCATTTGAGGGGCTGTCATGGGAAATCTGCTGTAGAATATCTACAGCCCTTTGGCCATCTCTGACCCCCTTTATATGGAAAGGACTGTATCAAATACAACTAAGTTAAGGAGCAAGCTATGAGCTCTCACAAATAAATCCAGGAGACACCATCACTCTGGCTATCTAAAACAATCCTTCACTAGCTGAAAATGGAAATGCCCACCTGTCAGTCTGAATCTGCTTATCTTTCTTAATCCACAAGCATCCCAGGGGATAAGACTGGTGGCACTTCACAGTTGCTTGACCCTGTATTCATCATCCAACAGAACTCAGGGAACAGCAGTACACGCTGCTTATGGAATCATGTCTGTAGATCTCCAGCAATGTCCCTATTCAGTTCTGCAAGCCAAGAAGGCCAGGTTGCTAGAACAATGCCCTCACGTGAAGACAGTATTTCCTAGTCTTTGAATATTTCAAAAGAGGTATCAAAGTGGTTTTGGACTCCTCAAACATGACAGAAATATGCAAGTTATAAGGAGGGCAAGAACAAATTATTTTTCTCTCAAACTCTCTCTGTCCTTTCCTGAAGAATCCCTTTATCCCGTTTTGCTAGACTTACACAAACAAGCTGAGAGAAGACCAGAAATCCCACCACCGTATTTTCAGTTTCCAACTTGGAAGAAAAATTCTGGGCACAAAATACGAAAACCCTGTATTTCCCTAGCTGTTTCCTCTCCTCTAAATTGAACAGCTGATACTGCTTCTGCTGCAAATTTGGACAATGTCTCCACAAACATACCTGAACATCCTGTAAGCTGGCCACTGTCATGATGTCTGGTGCTGTGTTACACCTTGGCAGTGTAAAAGGAGCCAACACGAGGCAACGCAACCTACTGCCACACAGAGAGGCCTCCATGTGCCCTCCCATTTCAGAGTCTGGAGTCTGCAGCTTCCTTCAATTAAACCTATTTCTGGAAACATATACACGTAGTTCTGTACTAAGGGTAAAACAAGTGGCACCTGTTTTACCACAACTCCAAGCCACTTCAAGTAGAAAGCCTTCAATGAGTACCTATAAGAAAGCCAGGCTATTCATTCAACAGCCTAACTTTAGGCATTGACCACTGAAAATCTGGTCATGGCTTTTATGGAATACAATCTTTATGGCCCACATCACATATACATATTTCTCTAACCACGGAGACTGAGATTAAAGGCTGCTGGTACAAATGCTACAGCTTCCTACATAAAATTTTCTGTAGATTATGGATCTGCATGCATTGCTAGATCTGAAATGTGGTTAATCACTTCAGGGTAAAAGTAGAGGAAGGACAGAAATCTCCTGACCTACTTTTTTCTTCTAGACTTGAAAGCAGTGTTTTTACAGTACCCTCATCTTCCTAAACCATACAGCAAATATTATAACCTTGAGTGCGTCACTTGAATTTTTAAAATATAGCTGACTTTGCATCATTGACTACAGTTACTATCAGGAAAATCTGGCACACTGATTATAATTTTTAGTTTATAGATATCAAATATGTTCTGACCCCACAGCACCTTTGTGACTCTCCAGTGAGGTTTATTTCACAAACTCCTAAGTCCATCCATAGACAGATACCATCAGGGTAGTCCTTGGTTTTGTTCCTGTTATGTAATTTTTGCCCTTTTGTCCAATTTAAACAATTTCCTAAATATTCATGCTTTCTTTGACATGATTCACCTCGTTTGCTACACGTCCATATGGATTCACCTTGTTTGCTACATGTCACTTATTTATACCTTCATAAGGTTTTTCACTTTGCCTTTCTTGGGTAACTCAGCAGCAGGTATGCAAGACCCAAATAAGTTTTCAAATTCTCACTTTAAACAATTAAGGATACATAAGTGCTCAGCAGTCTCATAGGCACAATTCCGCCACAAGTTGTTGCTATTTAATGAACTGCTGATTAGAGAGTACTCTTTCCTTCCTCCTCTCTCTTTAATAGTCCCTGGATGGCCTTTACATAAAATTTTCCTTCCAGCAATTCAAAGCAGATGGTCAGGCACTACTACCCTGTGAATGCACATGTGAGCACACATATATTTGTGTGGAGAGATCAAATATACACATAAACAAATGTACATCCAAGGCAGGAATGCCCTCTATGCAGGCCTCTGACAAAAGCACAAAAATATACAAGATGATTGTTTATAGCTACACATGGATCCAAACAGGAAGAAATGAACAAAAGCACTGATGGACATATGAGCATTTTGGGGCTGCATCATCTGTACATAGTAAAAGATCCTGAATTCTGATCTCCACTACTTAAGTATTCTCCAGATGTATCCTCCATTTCCAAAAATAAGTGAAAAAACACAACAGTACCACTTGGAAGAGAGGGAAGAAGGGAGCACTACTATGAAGCCACCAGTCCATGTCAGGATCACTACTCTTGACTATGTTTCTCCTAACATCTTTAGATGCTTCTTGCTGCCCAAAGCAGACCTCTGGCAGGCACAGCTGCTGCTCCTGCAAGCGTGGACAGAGGGCTATGCCTCAGCTGCTCATCTCTGCTCCTCTTGCAGGAAGCAAAACAGGGTCAGATGGAGAAGCCCTTCAATGTGCCTCTTTCTCTCCATGGAGTATACAGGAATGCAGAGAAACACAATAAAATTATATTAAATAAAAATAACAATATCCAAATACCTGTACCATAGATGCAGAAAATTAGACGAAACTAAGTATCTTGTGTGTCAAGGATCCCTCCTGCCATAACAAAGGACTTTCACATTCATTGGGGTATTTAGGGCATTTACATTAACTGCCAGGTCTTTTGAAGCCCTCAGATGAGCTGCTACACCATAGAACAGCTTGCTTAGGGTATGAACTTCTTCTGCCACACGCTGTGCAACAGGTGTTCCATTACAGCCAATGGAAAACCATGTGGCATCTCAACTAACACCAGTGCAGTTTTGGACAGGCTTCTGCACCACTTCCAAGGAGCAGTTCTTCAGACAACCAACCATTCCCCATCTGCCTGAATAATTTTAGGGCCAGGGCAGATGCATGCATTTTGCTTTATTTTATGTATGTGTGAAAAACTGTTGTGCCTTCATTCAAGACAAAAAAATAATTAATTAATGTCTTCAGTGGATGATGTAAACAGGAATAGAAAATTCAAAACACAAAGCATAAATACAGATTTTTATCATTGCTGTTCAGCAGGAAAACAAAATGCTTCTGTTATCACATGATTCAATAGATTTAACTCATTAGGAAGTATTCCACCTCCTGCACAGAGTAGCAGAAGCCTGAGAGATAGGTCTGTGTAGCTGTGCAGGCCTTATACCCATCCCCTTCACTTTCTGTCAAATTCAAATCTGTTCCCTAATATTTCTCATCAAGTGGTAAATCAAAAACCAACTCTACAGAGAAACCTGAAATGGGGGCACTGACACAACTGAAAGGCAGCAACTTTGAATACAGACAAAACCACAATAATGCAGAAGGTTAACCAGGGGAATTTGTTACCAAAGGAAACCATTCAGACAAAAAATTAGAGGGATTTAAGTGGTTTGAATATTTGCGAGAACACAACTAATATTGCATTCAAACTTTAATGGATTCCATTAAAAAAATAAATCTACTTTTAAATCAATGAAACTTTAAATTATACCTACAGTGGCTTTACTGAAAGCAGAGCATGCAGCCAAGGGGAAAGGAGCCACCTCACTAGACATGGGACAGCCCTACACCATCGTCTGGCTTTACCATCCTGCACTACTGCGCCCCAGAATTGTAGAGCAGCCGATACACATCAACAGTTCATCTGCTTCTTCAGATTCTGGTCAGCTATTTGGCTGTTCCACTGCCAGAAACATCTCTTCACATGTGATCTTGTGCAGATGGACAGTGGTCTTCTGAATTCTTCACAATGCTGATTGCCATGAAACTGCTAAGTTTATTAATAAAGTGAGGGAATCAGCACCAGATCCACATAACCACATTTTGTAATTCAGGTCATGGTGTAGCTTAGCAATCTAGTCCTGGCAAATTTCACTACAGAAAAGTCTCTCATACTCATGTATAGAAGACGACTAGGGAGGGAGGTCCTTTCTTGATGGTTCACCTCCCATTTTTATTTGGAGACTTTTGTTTTCAAGTACAGAAAAGGTGAGGAACAAACATAACTAAACAAAAACTCAAGTACACACACACAAAAATCCCTAAGAACAACAACAAAAGAGCTGTTTACTTGGACAGCTTTACTTCTAGCCTTGAATGACTGAGGAACTCACACACAGAAAGCAGCAGGGCAGGACAGACTGGCACAGTGAATTGGAAAGTGAATTTTGGCACAGCAGCTCTCCTCTTGAATGCAGAAGCTCTGCATGTCCAGGAGTGCCTTCCTAAGTTTTCCTTCTGAGCTCGTATCTTTCTGTGTCAAACCTTTCCACTTCCAACATTATTAGGCAGGTACAGAAAGAAATCAAAACACACCTCTCCCGTTTCTTTACAGAAAGAAAGTGATACAAACAATAGAAGAAGAAGAAAACCTGAATTGAGATACTGACGAAACATTGATGTAAGCAACTTAAAAACAACATAAGTATTCTTTATTTAATCCTTAACAGTTAGAGTTGTCCTGGTTAGCTTTAATAATTAGAGGAGGGGGAAAAAAAGATTAAAACTGAAAAAGACATTTCATTATATGTAATTGCTCTCCTTTTTTCTCCTTCTTCCATTTGTAAAAAAATCTCAAGTCCTCAGGTACAAAGACTGGTCAAATCTGATTTTTAATATTTTGCAATTCAGTTATTCATCAGAATCAATGAGATTTTTTTAATGAAAGAATACCACACATTTTGTTTCTCTTTAGTTGGAATTCCTTCCTTTTTGAAAAGCTTGAAGTAAAAAAACCAATTTTTAGTTGAAAAATGTTTGATTACAGTTTAGAGTAGTTCTATGTTTGATAACAGTTTAGAGCAGCTTTACAGTAAGTAAAGCTACCAAGGCTCATCAGGAAAGAAAACATTCATTGGTATATCCAAAATCTGCTCAGCACAATCACATTTCTGTAATTTGAGAAGTTAAATCCCATTTTCCTCCTTTATCCATTTTCAAGCCAGTCACAGCAATTTGTGTAAAATTCAGAAATGCAAAATATAAAGAAATAAAATAAGATGTCAGGCAACCTCTCACAGAGTCAGCATCTTTCCACAGGGTGAGAGGAAATGTTGCATCAAAACACTGAAACACAGGAGTGGTCTCTCTTACAGCAGACAGGAACATCTGAGGACGAGTGGAAATGCCAGGACTACCAACTCATAATATTCTGTGATTCTGTGACTATCATTCTGTGATACTTTGCCAAAACAGTCTCCTACTCTCAAACAATTTGTTATTAAACTTCCTTTATGTTTAATAAGGGTATAAATATGATAAGATCACGACTTGTTGAAAACTTTCCTTTCAGTAACAGAATAATTTTTTAAAAAGAAAAAGTACAATACAATTTCTTTTAAAAAGCTATTTCCTATATCATAGCAACTGAGAGACAGCACAGTTCACAAACCCCCTAGTGTAAAACCCTCAAATGAGAGAAAAGCACATGTGCTTCTTGGTTTAATGCAGTATCTATACATAGAAGGGAGTGGGAGCATTAAGATGTAGTAACACTAAGAGATACTACATGCAAAAAATACCCTCCTTCCACCTCACGTAACACAACTGACTCAGTGTCAGTTAAAATTGTGTCTGAGCATTAACTGAGTTTTTACTAAGGTAATGTTATTATAACATATTGCCAGGTGGTAGAAAGAGGAGAGGGAATGAAAATTTCCAGCTACTTGGATTAAAGAGCCAGGATCAAGCAATCAGAACTATGCAGCTGATACTGGATTGTTCACCAATGACCCAGGAGCATTCGCTTACACAATGCACAACATGAAAATCTTCTTGGTAAGTAGAATTTCACATGTTCACATGTTGTAAGGGACCCATAGGGTCATCTAGTCCAACTCCCAAGCGAACGCCCACCCAGGGATCAAACCCACAAGCGTGGAACCATGAGCACCACGCTCCTTCCATTCAAGCCTTGCATCATCTAGACCATATTACTGAGTTCCTCGTCCAGTCTTTTCTTAAACACCTCCAGGGATGGCGACTCCACCACCTCCCTGGGTAGACCATTCTCCTCTACAGTAATAGAGCACATAACCATACACATTTACTGGGGTGAGAACAATGTTGAGGTGACCCTGGATTTCAAAGAAAACATGCTTTTTATGATTTGAAACATCATGATATCCTGACTTTTGTGCTGTTCTTGCCCTTCTGTTTGCACACAGGAAGTATTTTTTGTTATACAGTTCATATAAACTGTAACAGAGATGGAAGAAATCTGTCTTGTTTTTTATTTTGATTTACTAAAAGTGAACATTAATTATTCTGTCCATATAATTAACTCTCAATACAGATAATATTCGACAAACAGAAAAACTCTCCTTTGGGCAACCAGAGTTAAGCAGTTCCACTTGATCAACTAACTAAATAATTCAAAAGAATAATTCAGAAAAATTCAGAAGTGGATACAGGAAGCATGCAAGGTGGCAAAGCCTTCCTTGGTTGCACTTATGCTGTGCATCACTATGGACGCTCCACCACTGTGTCCTTCCTTTCCATGTGCTCTCCTCTCATTCCTGCTCCACATGCCATGGACACATTCTCCCTCAATCCTCCCCTTCCTTCAGGTGTGCTTCCATACAGCGAACAGTACTTTGTCTCTCCTCCCACCATACCCTTCATTCACCCACCTGCTCTGAGCAGGTCACCAGACACAAGGGAGTCATTAGAAAATTCTTTCTAATATCAAGTACATTACAAGATTAGCATATGTTGTTCAGGTTACATGCAACTGTGGAGATAAGGACGTTAAACAAAAGTACATCAGGAATGACATACTAATACAGTGATCCCCTGTTATTCGCGGGCTGTTGGGTCTGGTCCTCCTCAGGCGAGTTGCAGAATCTGCAAAGATAGTGAATCCACTACGTAGTCAAGTACGCCATGTCCGCAGCCACACCCCCTCCACTAACAAGGTCTGGAGGAGGGTCCAGAGACCAGGGCTAGCTTCAAATATCTGTCTGTGCTCCGCCGAGGCGGGCAAGCGCCGGGGCGGGGGGGCAATTGCTGAGGACAGGACCGGCGCAGGGGCGAGCACCAGCACAGCAAGTGAGCGACGGGGATGGGGTGGGGGGGCGAGCGCCGGTGTGGCAAGCAACCGACAGGGACGGCACTCAGGCGGGGGTTACAGCGCCAGCGCAGCGAGCAAGCACCAGGGACAAGCCGGTGCGGTGTGGCAAGCGAGCGCCGGGGATGGGGATTGGGACAGGACTGGGGGGAGAACGCCTGCGCGGCGTGCGAGCGACAGGACTGGGGCGGGGGGCGCCACAAGCCATGCGAGCGGGGCAGGGGGAGCGGGGACGGGGCTGGCTGTGCGAGCAGGGGGGAGGGGAGAGGGGGGCGGGGCCAGCACTGCGAGCCGCGCAGACCGATCAGACTGAGATCGCGGTAGGTTCTGCACACATGCCAGGTCCTGCAACTCGCTGGAAAATCAACAGCGAGTATGGGATGCTGCAAATTACGGACCGTGATTATGCAGACGATCACTCTAGTTGATACTGATGTATGCAGGTGAATTACTAGCATAAAGTGTATACAAAGTATCTATGCATGTGTGGGTATGTGCATGGACAAACACAGAATATCACCTTTGTAGATTTCTTTATATTCCAAATTTTAGACTAATTCAATTATTAAAAACCACTATGTGCAGAAATACAATTTTAAAAAAAGCATATCTGCCTTCAAAAGCTTCCTGAGTTTAGCAAGCTTCAGAAAGCCATGACTGATACTTAGACCTACTCAGAAAACACTCTGTCATGAAATGCAATATTCCATGCATCCAGAATGCAAGGATGCATGAGAAACAATAAAATTAAATAGCAAAACTGGCTGACTGCTCTTCCCTCCACCAATTTTACTTAGAATCTCTCCAGTGAGGCATATCCAAAATGCCTTTGTGTCTAGGAATGCTTTATTCTTCCTGACTTTAACAGGCAATACATATTTCTTCCCATGCCCTGAATTTAGAACAGTAGAAGCTCACTTTATAACAGTGAGAGGTGACACTGAATTTGAAGTTTTCAGACCACCTCTAGCTGAGCTTCTTCAAAGATTCTGCAAAAAGCTGTTACTTTACAGCAGGTATTCGAGAAGTATTATTCCTTAATCCCAAAATAAGCAAGCTGAAGTACAGCTCAGAAATGTAACTTCTCAAAAGTTATTATGTGCATTGTTGAAAACTCAGGTTTCCCCAGCTGCATTGCCAAAATCTAACCCACTTTCAACATGTGTTATACTTACCTTCAAGGATGAAGGCAGCTTCAATTTTACTAATGTATTTTGGAAATCCTCAATCCTTGATTCAAAATCTCTACATGCAAATGCTTTTGTTTAACGAGCTACCTTTGTTCATTCAGTCTGTGAACACAGTTTACACCTCTATTGCTAATGATACAAAGCACAAACAGTAATTCTTGCAAAAAGCTGAAACAGTCTAAGGGGTTTGGAATACAAATGGCTGAAGAGAATGGAAAGCACACAGGATTGACACAATTCACTACATGGATCAGATTCAAAATCAGCCTTAGGTCACAACCAAAGGGAAATGTGAACAATGGTATGGTGAGCTCGGTCTTAATGTCACCAAGATGAGAAAGTCAATTTGGCGCTATGGGTCACCTCTTGGTGGACACATACATTACTAGCACCAATGTTTGAGTGAAGCTCCAGCTGAAATCAGAAACCTGTTCTCCTTTATTTGTCTCTCATCATCATCATATCCTCCTTCTAACTGACATGGGCCTTTCAAGTACTGTATTCACACAGATTCACAGAATATTATGAGTTGGAAGGGACCCACAATGATCATCTAGTCCAACTCACCATCTAACCTTTCAGGAAACTACCCAAGCCTAACTAAAACACTTGTTCAGCACGTAGCTTTAAACAAAATAATCACAACACTGTTGCTAGTTCAACTTTCATTAAACACATTCCTTGATTTTGTTCAAAGGCGATAAATGAAAATACTAACAACATTTGCTCTCCAAACTGATCCTCGACAAGTTTTGTTCATAAACTTCCTTCTAGTAAATACTTCCTACAAAACAATTTCATATCCACCTTTTAATTCTCATATGAATCTCCATTTCAAATGCTTTAATGAAGTCAGCAAAGATAAGCACTATTACACTTTTTTCCATAAAAAATTATTTAGTCTCAAAGAAATCTATGAGCAGTTTGGAAAAATCTTCAAAATGCCACTTTTTACTTGGCTTTGTGTCTTTAACTAAACTTCCCTTCAAAAGTGAATCAAGAGCCTTACATTTGCTGAGGGACACATGCACCCACATGGTGAATGGGCCTGGAGAAACTATGCCAAGGGGGCTACTTCTGTGCCTGATGGCCACGGCCAAGTAGATGACGTATGCATAAAGACCAAGTGATGCAGGTGGCCACAGGGCTTTTGAGGTGTAAAAAGGGAGAAACATGCAATAACAGAACGTCATGAAACAGATCGCATGAAGAGTATTATCTCTGCTCTTCTGTAAAATCAGGAAACACCTCCTAATTTCCTGCTTTCTTATCTAATTTCTCTTCAGTAGTTTTTCTTCTGCAAAAATCACAGAACAGTTGTCTAACTACTGGTGTAGTTCCCTTGCTTGTGTCAGCAATGCATTCAATAAGCTTCATCTGAATGGAATAATTTCAATATCAATAGCAAGCAAGCACCACACTCCTCCATACTCTCAGCCACAGCAGCAACAGCATGGAAAAGCTCTTCCTTTAGCACCTGGATAAACAGCAAAACTGTCTTTGATGTTTTTCTTTGAAGTCAAGGCAGAATTAGCTCTTTAGTATCATCTAGAGTGACTCATTCACTTTGGATGCCAACTAGGACACTCCGACATTTTCATTTTTTTTAATCTTTGTGCTGTCAGGGAAGAGACAGCTTTCCTGCTAACTCCTCCAGAAGTAATTACAGTCGGCCCTCTTGCACTTCGCGCCCCCCATATTGCAGCTTCAGATCTTAGCGGCGTGATATTTTAGCGATGTAGGAGACCTGTTTTGCAACTGCACGACCTGCAATTTTGCAAATGCGCGACCTGCCACAGCGGCCGCCCGAGCAGCAATACAGGCGGCAGTGGGGGTGTGGGCAGCAGCAGGGGCTGCACGAGTGGCAGGGGTGGCGCAGGTGGCGGCAGCGGGGGCAGCCCTGGTGGCGGTGGCAGCACAGCCTCCATTCAATGCAGAAGTCGGGCTATGCAGGTCCCAAATAAGACCGTGGGTCTGTGTTATAGGAGACCCAACTGTATTATCATCTTAAAGACTCTGCATCCATCTCTAACTTACTGACCCTCCTTAAAAGCATTAAAAGAAACATCCTACGCCTATGCATTAGAATTCACAGAATCACAGAATTAGTAAGGTTGGAAAAGACCATAGAGATCATCGAGTCCAACGTACCACCTGTTACCTAACCTGTTGTCATCCTTCTACGAACACACCATCCTACCAATAACACACTACCCTAGTATCACTAATATACCCTAAATCACTCTAAGCTAGGACCAAACACATAGATCAAAATCTTCCCACTAGTCAGACCCCAACAGCATGAAACAAGGTCCCTGAGCACACTGCTGATGGCACATCCAGAAACTCCACGGCGTGGCTGCCTACTTCTCAAATCCCAAACAGTAAAAGGAGACAGATGCAAAGAAACTATCAGCAGCAAAGTATCTATATTTTAGAGACTAATTAATCTACACTTGCTATTCTGATACATTAAGAAGGGATTTAGGACCCTACAAATTGTATGCAAAAAAAGGAAGCATTGGTGTGGGAGTTCAAAGATACACTGACATTTCTTCAGAGGTGACCACCATGCAGATGTCCAGTCAGCATTTGCACATATCTGGTTAAACATCACCAATCATAAAGATGAGCATTCCTGCAAGAAAACCAATCACTGCAGAAGTAAAGGAACAATTTCCTCCCATCCAAATAGACACTCCCTCCCACATGCCCACAGATACACTGCCCTGTACAAACAGGGCCAGTAATGATGTTGGTGCATGCTTAATTAGTGGGTCATGGAAAACAGCTGTTCTCTGTAGCAGATGGCAAGGGCTCCCATCCTTCCTCAAACCGGGACCAGATCATTACTGCATGTTCTACTTTGCCAGAAAGATTCCTTTCAACACTGGCATTTCTTCAGATACAGAAAGTCCAAAAACCCCTGCTGCTCTTTTCCTCCCACAATAGCTGACAACAAACTGGATTAGAGAAATCTCAGGAATCATGGGATTTCTTGCCTGAGAAGGACAAGTACTGTGACTTCTTTCATAAAGCACTTATGATCCACTGTTGCAAAGTCTTCTTAGAAAGAGTACAAAATCATTTACTCTCTACAGTGAAGAAATAGTATTACCATTCAGGCCTAAGATATTCTTCCTGCTCCATGGGATTAATTTCAGCATATTTAAAACTAA
>WEKX01029629.1:0-18009 GCA_013390025.1 Pitta sordida | reverse complement strand
ATTCTGTGATTCTGTGACTTGTCTTTTTTAACAAGAGAAAGAGGATTGTTTCGACCACACTATGCAAGTAGTCTTTTTCAAAACCTTGTATTCCCGAGTGTGTAGTCAAAGAGTGAGAAGAGTTGCCACGGTAACACAGTCCAACTTCTGTTTCCCCAACGGAATGATGTAATACTTGTTAATTATTTTCATATTGAGATGGTTTATTTAATTAATTTAATTTTTAAAACCCTGCTTTTCATGGACACCTCTATAGATTCGATCTGTGACCAAGAAGTAGATCAAAAGATATGTGAACAAATTCGAGGCAAAATTTTATTCTCAATTTTTCAAAATAATCCCAATATTTTCTAGGGTAATCTGCCAGTAACAGTTGATCGTAAAATAGAAATTTTAAGTGAGATTGTTAAAATAATTTTCTACCATTATTTAGCATCTTATAGTTTGTCATAAAACTTTCCTTTTCTTAGTCAGATTTAGGCCATTCCAAAAACCATTTCAGAAATATTCTGGGAAAAACCTCCATAGACATGGGTGAAACTTTGCTCGGGACTCATCCTGAAGGCTTCTTAGAGTTGTGTGTGATCTCACTTCATCCTAGAGAACCAAAGTCAGCAGTCTTGAATTTACCTCTAGACTCTAAGATACGCTGTATCAGTACATGAGTCTAAGAAGCAGCTAGACTCCAGCAGTCCCCACAAGAATAATAAGTCCTAAATAAATTTAAAGACATTCAAAAGACCTCCAAATGCAGAGGGTCTTGTTGGCATGAATTCCAGCAGCGGACATTTTAGTAGTTCCGAAAATTCCACCTGGCACATACTGCGCAGTTTCAGGAACCCAAAGTCTTCACAAAGTGAATAATTTCAGATAACTTATGCTCCTCAATAATGAAGTCTATGCCTATCAATCTACCACCTTCACAGGAACTCATCCTTGTTATTCTTACTTCATTATCTTACATTCCTGCACTTAGTTCTCAATCACCAAAGAACTCAAGTTGAAAGGGCTTTCTGGAGGCCTTGAGTTCATACGTGCTCAAAGCACAGCTCCATCAAATAGGGTTTTGCAGTCTGATCTTCTTTTGTAGATACTATATTAAAAACTTTCAAATGATGGAGACTCCACAGCCTTCTCCATTGCTCAGCTGCTCTCACTGCAAGGACCTCTGTATTATATCTACTAATTATTAGTCTGTGCTGCAATGTGTACAGCATTGTTTCTTGTCGTTATGCTCTTATGCTATGTACCTCCAAGAAGAGTTTGGTTTCATCTGCTGTGTAAAGTGAAAACTGTGCGTTCATTTGATCAGAATTCCCTTCCTTTCCATGGGTCTTCACTATGGTGCTTTCAGAGACATTTCGAAAGTTAAGGTGATTACATGGTATTTTAAACATTCAAGAGTATTGACACTACAGAAAGTCTTTTGCCTTAGCAGAAAATCTAAACACAGAGTTTTAAAAAAATTATCATAAGGAGAGCTTTTTATTTCTTCATGGGATCACAATTCACTTAAAAAAAACACCTAAAGTTTTCTGTTTCACAGCAAACATATTCTTGACTGTAAATATATGCATAAGATAAGCATTCATGTTGATATGAGTGGGTTTTTCAAGGTATCCTATTAAATCTAAGGTTGTGTTTATCTTTTATCTGAGCAGATGCAGCCTCCCAAATTTTGATTTGTTTTGCTGATGATTACTACTAGCAATTCAATTAATAAGTACAAAATGGAAATCCTTCAGAAGTTACCTAAGTGATTTTGCTAAGATATCCTGCACTGCACTTCACACTGCCTCTGTCTTCCGGAAAACTTACCTTGTATTATGAATGTGTATGAAAGCTCAGCTAAGGCTAATGGCCTTCACTTCATGTTTTCATGTTTTCATGTTTTTATTCACACGTTCACAGGTTATTCTGAGTTGGAAGGGACCCTAAGGATCATCTAGTCCAACTCCCAAGGGAATGCCTACCCAGAGACTAGGTCCACAAGCGTGGAACCATTGGCAACACGCTCCATCCATCCAAGGCTCCCAATATCTAGACCATGTCACTGAGCTCCTCATCGAGCTTCTCTTAAACACCTCCAGGGACAGCAACTCCACCACCTCCCTGGGCAGACCGTTCCAATGAGACATCACTCTCTCTGTGAAAAAGTTCTTCCTAACATCCAGTCTAAACCCCCCTTGGCGTAGCTTAAGGCCATCTCCTCTTGTTCTGGTGTCATTAGCCTGAGAGAAGAGATTCACACCCACCTGACTGCAACCTCCTTTCAAGTAGTTGTAAACAGCAATCAGGTCACCTCTGAGTCTCCTCTTCTCCAGGCTGAACAACCCCAGTTTCCATAGCCGCTCCCCAAAGGGCTTGTCCTTTCACCATCCTTGTTGCCCTTCTCCGGACCCTCTCAAGCAGCTCAACACCCTTCTTGAACTGAGGAGCCCAGAACTGGACACAGTGTGGTGTGACCAGCGCCGAGTACAGGGGAAGAATAACTTCCCTAGTCTGACTGACCACACTGTTCCTAATACAGGCCAGGATGTCATTGGCCTTCTTAGCCACCTGGGCACACTGCTGGCTCATATTGAGTTTTCTGTCAATCCTTACTCCCAAATGCCTCTCCATTTCACCACTCTCCAGCAACTCATCCCCCAGCCGATAGCGATGCATGGTGTTGTTATGCCCAAAGTGAAGAACCCAGCACTTAGACTTGTTAAATCTCATATTATTGGAGTCTGCCCATTTCGTCCTTATGTTTAAAACCATAAAGGCTTCAGCATGACCTTAGTGTTGGGAAGGGAGGAATAGTTGCACCAGTTTAAGAGCTAAGTTTTCATCAAATCCCCTCAGCAAAACTGTGTATTTGAAATGTGCTTATGGTGAGAAAACTGAAGATTTCTTTCTTTATTATTATTTGGGATTTCCAGGAATATGTTTCCATTCTGAATGCACAATGACATCTGGAAAGGCAGCTGTGAATGACAAGCTTTGGAGGTGCAATGCGAAAAGTGTCAAGGCAAATCTAGGTGATCTTGGAAACAGCCTGTGCCCCTGAAAATCCAGCTGGTAAATAGCTGGACTTCACATCCTGAGGGACCTCCTACTTTATCCCATATTACTCATGGAGTGGCTAACTGGAAAGATTATATTTAAAGCCTATTGGACAAAGGCTCTTTCACACTGCAATCATTAGACCAACCTTTTTGCATCTCCTACAGGAGAGCGAGTTAAAAAGTACTGCAGAACTGAGTCTTTCAATTTACATGTAGAGAAAAGAGCCTAACACATCAATGCTGATATTAATATGAATTTTATGGACCATATTTATATTAAATCAGACTAACTGTAATTACACATACACAATTTCATATATGAGTCTCTGTATAGGTTTTGTATAGGAATTAACCCGACCTGATCCTCATCTGGAAGAAACCGGACTGAAGGACACATAATTCGCAGACACTTGAAAGTCTGGACTTTTCTGCTTAGAAATAAGGACAGATATTATCTTCTCCACAGAACGGAAATTCAGCAAAGTAGGCTGTAACTGCCAGCTTGACTAAAATATTATGTCTTGGACAGCTAAAAGAAATTTGGAGCGCCAAACCCACTGAAATATTTTCCTTTGTTTTAAAATAAAGTTTGCATTTATGTAAAACAGAATTTCCCTTTGTTTTAAGCCTAATGGGATAGTATTTAAAGTTTCAAGTTAAAATGTTTTCGATATTGACCTCTAATGCGACCCAGGCTCCTTTGGGAAGTGCTTGTCTCTTAGAGTCTATATACTGTTCTGAAATGGAGAACTTGTGGATACAGTCACATTGTAGTCTTCTACACTTCTACACTTTGACCCTCAGTTCTCCTTAGAGGAAGCTACAATTAAATAAAGGAAGTTCTCTGTTTGATGTGGGTGATCTCANTTTTAAAATAAAGTTTGCATTTATGTAAAACAGAATTTCCCTTTGTTTTAAGCCTAATGGGATAGTATTTAAAGTTTCAAGTTAAAATGTTTTCGATATTGACCTCTAATGCGACCCAGGCTCCTTTGGGAAGTGCTTGTCTCTTAGAGTCTATATACTGTTCTGAAATGGAGAACTTGTGGATACAGTCACATTGTAGTCTTCTACACTTCTACACTTTGACCCTCAGTTCTCCTTAGAGGAAGCTACAATTAAATAAAGGAAGTTCTCTGTTTGACGTGGGTGATCTCACTTTCCCCCTGTGAATTTTGGGCTGGACTGGAAAACTTCATGTTGATGTCACATTTGTGCATGATCTCAATACTAGGAATGGTCCTAGAAGCTACATCAATTGCTCCTTTATGTCCTAGAAGCCAGTGGAAGTATTGATTTGTTAGTGCCTTGTCTGAAGTGTTGTGATCAAGGCATCAATTCATGTAATCACTTAGATCATACAAAACCATTACTTTATCTTTGAAAGATGCATATTCCCATGAGAACCCCCTGTTATGTGCTGTTAATTATTGTTAACAATGAACCGCAGATGACTCTTCCTTTTTAAAATTTTTTCCTTTGTATTCTTTTCTTTGGAAGCTGCCAGAAGCATTTGGTTTAGAATTGATACATATTCCAATAGTGATCAAACACAGCTTTGATTTTCCTTTGTTCCCTTCTCTCTATCACTGGTTCAGTTACATTTCATGAATGATGAAAAAGCCTGGCTGAGAACTAATTATAAAAGTGTAAGTTGGAGGAAATACAATTTGTACCATTGTCCTTTATCTTTCAAGTAGCTAAAATGATCACTAATATTTCACAAATGAAAGCAAAAAATTAAGATGCAACTGTTAGAATTGGTCTCTATCATAAATAATGGTTACTAGGGAGATTTCCAGAAAGCTTAATTTGGGAGCACAAGAACCTTTGAGAGGAACTGAGCTGTGTGCTCCTAAATCCCCCTGTGATAGCTTTTGAAAAATATTCCCTTAAGTCATTAAATCACTTTAAAAAGTACAGGAGAAGCATGGTGGGCAGTATCCTGCTAAGCCATAAGTCTGACCTGATTCCTAAGTGACCAGGTCTTGCCACAGATGTGGCCTTTCTATTTTAACTCAATGCAACATGTTGCAGACATGTCTGCCCCCTCACTTACACAGCTTTTCAATGACATATTCTTGTTCTGAAATTTTCCTTTGTTCCGATACCTTTCTGTTTCTCTTTAAATTTCTGGGCAGTTGCTCCTCCTGCTTCCTTGTCTTCAATCTCAGGTCCTGCTACTGCCTCCCAATTTGCCCTGGACCCTCCACAGTTGCCTTAATGTCCTCCTCACATTCTGCTTTACTCTTGCTTTTTGTTCCAGCTGTATCAGCAGGATGTCCAACATAAGAGACCCAGCAAAATTATTTCCTTTGGGAATTACTTTGAGGTCTTTTCTCCCAGTGCTGAAGTGCGTCTAATGTTGAGCCACTATTTCGGCGAGACCAGTGCCTCCAGAAAACAGTGTTCCTACAGATTTTGGCTCTTACAATTGCATCATTATTGATTTCTCTGTTGCTTCATGTTGATTCATTTCAACTGAAATGTGTATTTTTGATACATGGCAATTCACTGTTGCCTCCATTTTAGATCCATAATTTGAAAAAATGTCTTGAAGTAGTGAAAGGCACTTTTGAAAGCCAAGGACGCTTTCAGTCTAAGAAGGATTTCTTTGTCACATGGTACTCACCGTCAGTGCATTAGAAGGAAAAGTTTATTCCTTCAGATGATAGCTAAGGTATGCAGACAATCTGTGCCTACAGGAGCAGGATCAATGCCTGCCTTCCATAGCCCATCTACCAGCACAGCCAATCCAGTGTCCCACCCTTTGTCCGACTCTGCATCTCTAGTCTGAGCTAGTGCTGACCAAAGACCTCTGGATCCCGAGACTGGCCAAAAGAGATATTCTATGGAGGAATACCAGAAGGAATCAAACATACAGCAAAATTTCTGTCATATGCTTCCCAGCTCCAGCTTCCTGAGCTTAATATTGTTTTTATGTCTACAAAAACATCACAGTGTAGTTCTCTTCATTAACTTTTTCTGTCTTCACTTGAATCCCCTAAACTATTTGCAGCCTAGCTCTGGCCAGGAGTGCCACACACAAGAACTGCCTCGTTTTTAATCTATCTCCTGCTATTTTCACATGACAGTCCTCATTTCTCTTAGAAGAGACATAATGAGTAGTCATTTCCCTCTCCACTAACACCAGGGACACATAAGGAACATCCAGAAGCATAAGGACAAACATCATAAAAACTCACAAATTAAGAAAACTGGAAATCCTTTCAAACAAGAAAACAAAGTTTTCTCACAGTTTCACACATACTTTAAATGAACAGTGATGATGATGAAAGAACAGTCTCTTGAGTCAGAGAAGAGTTGTAATCCCACACATCTAGGAGCTGTCTGCACTCAGCCTTAAATGAGGTTCTCTGGAAGTGTCTATGATGAACATTACCAAAGCCCCTGCATACTGTCTGTGAGTTTTCATGTACATTAAAAAGTGATAAGTTGGCCACCTACTGTTCATATTTTTGTATCAGATGGTTTTGTCTCACATCAAGAGAAACTAAATGGCTTTAGTTTAAAACAGATGGCAAACTGTTGGCAGGAGCTTTCAAAGGCATCAACAATTGTAAAGTAAAGTAGGACTCATAGGACAGATGAGAAATTAAATACCCAGTGCTAGAGAATGACCTGAAATTAAATCCAAGGTATAGGCCATCACACAGCAGGATATTGAAAATTTTCCTACAAATCTGCATTCTGCAACTAGTTCCTGTCTCTTTCAAGGACAGAGCAAAGGCCCCAGGTCAAAAGAAGATTGCCTTTTGGAGAAAAGAAGATTCACATCCAAATCTGGGCTATTGCATGTTTCTCATAGACTGTTTCCAACAGAGTTCCTGTCTCTCCTGATCCAGGTGAGAAAAATTTCTTGGTATGACAGAACAGCTCACTGCAAAAGCAAATTGTAGTAATAAAAGATAGTCTGTCAGCCTATCAAACAGGCGCATACACAATATAGTCTTGAAAAACACATCAAGGCTGTGACCTGCACGTGATCTGCCTGAAATCCTGATGTAGGAAATACTTCTGTTGGAATACACTGGCAAGTCAATAGGCACAAACATGCTGAGGAGTTACCAGGACTGGCAAAACTAAAAAAGTTGCATTTTATCTTATCTCAGTGCAGTGTTCTGAGCATTGATGCTGTTCTTCTTCTGGTGCAGGAGCTGCTGCTAGGATGAAGAGTGATCCTCTGCAACATAGATCCTGCCTACAGGCTATCCCTGCTACGGGAGATGAGTCTGAAAGTTGCCTCATAAATAATCCTGCTGCTTAGAAATGGAAGCACAGGCCAAACGTTTAATTCAGTCTCGAGAAAGGGAGCCTGCCAGAAATGCAGAGTGACAGCTGCTATGTGGCACTTAGTTGAAGATGGCTCCACAAGTTTTTTTCACAGCTGAGCACTATTCCTACATGCAAGCTAACCCATCCCC
The DNA here is from genome assembly GCA_013390025.1 of Pitta sordida. NCBI lineage: Eukaryota > Metazoa > Chordata > Aves > Passeriformes > Pittidae > Pitta > Pitta sordida. Next base: position 10,514 of record WEKX01029629.1, on the reverse strand, counting down.
TTCCATTATCATCATTGCCAATCAACCATCGTCCCTAACCATCCGTCCTGCATCCCTATTTATCCTTTCATGACACCCTGAACTTTTCATCATCATGAAAATTGGTTCTCAGCCTTCTGGGAATTCTGAATATCTTCAAGAAGATACTAATTTTGAGGAAATCCAAAATGAGAGCTGGAGCTTTACTCCTTCCACAGGCACTGACAAGTTAAAAATTGCTTTATGTCACATATAAGTTTTTTTATACTTTCAAAAATTCCCAGTATTTCAAGATTTTTCTTACTTAGGAAGATAGAAGTTTTCTTCTGCATTGATGTATTTTAAGTATCACCTAGCTGGTAAGAATAGAGAAGAAGAAAGAGAATCCTTCCTTAAAAGAGTAGGCATGGATTCACTTTGCCTCTCAGGATCAGTTAGTCCATTTTTCCTACACTTTCTCATAATTCTCTGGTCAGTCAAAACTCTTCTGCAGATGAGCTTAAGTTGAAATAAATGCTTTTGAAACCAAGCAAGATTTTCCTAAATTGTTTGTTTCTCCACATGTAGCTCTTTTCCCAACCCTCTTGGACTCCTTTATACAGCACCCAGGTCTTCACAAATTCTCTAGAGAAGAATCATGCTCAAGTTGAGTACACTTGGATTTCAATTTTTGTTTAACTGATTTGGCTATTATTTTTTTCTGCATCATTGAGATGAAATTCAACTACAACTCAAATTAGTTGCACTTATGGCATGGTGGTCAGAGCAATCCCAAGCAGTGTAGGTTGGACCGAGAATGGACTGAGATCTGCATTGAGAAGGACTTGAGCGTGTTAGTAGAAGAAAAGCTCAGAATGTTGAGGCAACTGTGTCCTGGGCTGCACCAAAAGCAATGTTACCATCCTACTCCTCTGTGATGGGACCCCACCTGGTGTACTACATCCAGCTCTGGGGTCCCAACATAAGAAAATGTGGTGGGTTGATTGGCTGGATGTTAGGTGCTCACTGAGCCATTTTATCACACTCCTTCTCAGCTGGACAGGGAGAGAATATAGTTAGAAAACAACAAGTAGATTGAGATAAGGCAGTTTACTAAAGCAAAAGCAGAAGGTTCCATGCACACTGACAAAGGAAAAATCCCCAAATATTTTATTCTTTACCTTCCATCAGCAAGCGATACATGGACACTTACTGGAAAGTGGGGCTCCATCAAGCATAACAATTGCTCAGGAAAGTGAATGCAAATAATGAATACCCCCCACCTTCCTCCCTCTGTTATCAGCTTTTATATTTGAGCTGACATCATGTGATATGGAATATTCCTCTTTTCTCATTGGGTCAGCTATCCTAGTTGTGTCCACTCCCAAGACCTTGCCTGATTCCATCCTAATGATGGAGGAAAAGAATGCAGGAAAGACTCCCCTGATGCTGTGCCAGCTTTGCTTAGCAGTGGCCAAAACGCTGGTGTGTCGCCAACTATTCTAGCTACCAATGCAAAGCACACAACTGTGAGGGCTCATATGGGGAAATTAACTCCATCTCAGACAGGCCCAAACCAGAAAGACATAGACCTGTTGGAGTGAGTCTAGAGAAGGTCCACAAAGATGATAAGAGAAGTGAAGCACCTGCTCTGTGAGAACAGACTGAGAATTGAGGTTGTTCATCCTGGAGAAGAGAAAGCTTTAGGGAGATATTATAGCAGCTTTCTAGTACCTAAATGGAGCCTCCAGGATGAAGAAGAACTCTTTTTGAGGGAGTGGAGTAATAAGACAAGAGGTAGTGACTTTAAACTGAAAGAGGACAGGTTTAGATTAGATATTAATAAAAAATTATTTATAGTGAAAGTAGTCTAACATAAAACCAGAAATTAATGAATTCTCTTTCTAAAGATTTATGGCACTCCCATCGCAACACTCTGATGCACATTGGATGTACACAGCAAAATATGTCCTCTTTAACTACTATCAGGTGTTTCCTTTTACTTTTAATTGATTTTCTGCAGGATTCTGGTGTATGGATTGGCTCTACACAAGTGAGTTTGGATCTAACCGAATTTTGTGTTTTTCCTCAAATACCTAGAGGCAACCTGGCATAGACACCCTCTGTTATGAATTAATATCTCTTATCCCTATCACTCTGTTTGATTCAGGCAGCAGAACATCTAGGTAAAAAGGTTTCTTTGGAGTTTTGAGCCTGTCTAAATGCCAGAGGTTCTTTCAATATTTTATTTTTCTCCATGAAAAATGCAACCTCAAATGATACATCATTGTGAAAAGTGAGTAAACAGCAGATCCACCTTTGTTCATTAACAAACAGTGCTGTCTGGGAACACAGAATATGACAGGCCACATTTATCTAGCTTAGTCCCTTGTTTTTAAGAACAGTCATCACTAGATACTTTAGACAGAAGTAGGAAGAACGAATGCAGGGAGAGGTGGGCAAATTTGCCTACACAAAGGTCCTGCCCTGATCACACAGATCTGTTATGGTGCCTCAGATTGTAGGGGCTGAAAACTGTACCTTGGTCTAACAAGTGGGAGCACGAGGATGGGAAGCATGGCCCAAAGGCAAGTGTTACAGAATCATTACCATTAGAAAAGACATCCAAGATTCTTGGGCAACCTTTGACTGAACACCACCATACTAACTAAACCATAACCGTTATGTTATGTTGAGTCATTTCTTGAACACTTTCAGGGGTAGTGACTTCAACACCTTCCTGGGCTTGACAACCCTTTCAGTGAAGAAATTCTTCCTGATGTCCAACATAAACGTCCACTGGTGCAGCTTGAGGCCACTGTATGTAGTCCTGTCACTGGTTGCCTGGGAGAAGAGGCTGACCATCACCTTGCTACAGCCTCCTTTCAGGTAGTTGTAGAGAGCGATAAGGTGTCCTCTGACTACTCCCAGGTAGGAGGACAAAACATGCCATGGGGGAAGGGGGAACCACATATTAAGCATGTGTAGCCTGCACAGTCAATCTGTCAAAGACCCCAGAGTGTGGTGATTAAATTTCAGTCACACAATTGGAACAACCAGAACTTTGCCGTTGCTGATTTGTAGAGTTCCTTGACTGAAACCATATTGTTTCATTCCTGAGACAGGATGAGGTGAGTGCCATTGTGTAAATTGAACTCTTTCTGCTTTAGCAAGAGATGAAAAGATTGTATGGCTCTATTCCTGGCAGACAGAGCAGGAACGATATGTAATGAAAAGTTTCAGGGCTTAGTGATTAGTAATGAAGCTTATGTGTTCATCACATATTAAAATAGTAGTTCCACACAGGAATAATTATGGCATGAAGAAAGCTACTTGATGGAGGACAGAGAAATCAAAACCCAGACTATTACAAATTCTGAGATTGCTGAGAAATCAGGCCACCTTGGATTAGAAAAAAAAATTAAAAGGAAAAAAAAAGAACCCCCTCCAGGATCTTCATTATTTCAAGCCTTTAGAAGTTCAGGATGTCAAGTTATTCATTATCATAATTAAATATTGAAACTATATAAATTGGCTTTCTATCCAGAAGTTCAAACAAAGGACAAAGAGACTGTGAGCATCACATTTTTTAAGAAAAAACAGAGCAAAAAAATTTACTCTTTGATGAGAAAAACATTCTGAAAAATTGTTCATCGTAACATTGCTTTTTCAGTCTGAAGTTTTTCATTTGAATTCCTTACTATCTTTGAGATACCTGCTTCGCTGTATAAGCTTTACTACAGGAAAACATTAAAGAAAGATGAAATGGAAAACAACATCAGGAGACAATCTTTCTTGTGTGTGGTTCACACTGCTGAAAAAAAGAACTCATGTCAGGAAAGGATATGCAATCAAACTCAACAGCATTTAAGAAGGCAGGGCACCGAAATAGCTGGAGGTCTAACAGCCTGTAGGCCTTGTCAGCATTGATTATCCATAAAGGAGATCTGATAATATAAGAGGCTGCAGTGTTCAAACCATCTCTATTTTCTTGATTATAGTATTTGTTAAAATACTTGGTTAGAGGGAAGAGCAACAGAAGCTGAGCTATGAGTCTGAAAAGACTATTCATCTTTCTTATTTTCTGTGGAAACAAAATTTTAAGAAAATGATAAGACACAGAAAGCTGTAATTTATCTTGAGCTCATCAAATGAATAACAACTGCTTAAGAAGTATATTACATACTCTTTCAGAAGTAAGAGTATAATACTGGAACATGAACTTTACACCACTGCAAAATTTGCTTATCTATGTCATGCATCAAAGAGTTTAACCAAGTGCTCAGAACAGCAGATTTTACTTGACCACATAGTTAGAGAAAACACACAGAAAACCCCTGCAATGAAAAAGCCTGCTAATAGGAAATTGCCAACAACTGTTATTTACCTCAGTATTGGCCTTGAGCTTTCTATTATATGAGCTCACCTCTCCCATTCAGCTGTTCTCACAGGGCAGTACTCTCTAGACCTGATGATCTGCGAAAGTCAGGGATGTGAAACAAGCAGCTGATCTAAAACAAGAGTTTCATGGCTGGCAAAAATCACTTTTGAATGGTTTCAGAAAGATCAGAATGGAATAAATCTGAGCAGAAACATTCTCCAGCTGACCTCAAAGAAGAAATTTTTTAAAAAAGTAATTTCTGTACTTATTTTGAATTTAAAGTTATGTCTGAATCATGCAACCAGCAGTGGATTTAGAATCACAGCCTTGTTTTTGCACAAAGTCCCCAGAGTCAGGACAAGATCTTGCTAGGTCACGCAGCAGCATCACACAGCTCCATCTCAGCTGAGGAGACCTGATCTGAATTTACAGCTGTGCTTTCAGAGTCAAACTATTTGAATTGTATTAGTGCCTTTTTGTCGTGTGGCTGCTGTATTTCTGGTCTGAGCAGGAAGGTTGCCTGTAATTCAGTCCTTAGCTAAACCTTACACAAGCTTTCCTTCAGACATGAGTAGCTCAAGGAAGTACCCTGTTCACATGGCATAGCTGAAGCTGAAAGATTATGTTTGCCCACAGCCATACGCTTTGGTAAAACATGAACATAAGGGATAAGATCATCATCTACTGTGGACAAGCTGTTGAAGATCTCCTCCTGTCTTCACAGAGAGCTGGGAGCCAGGCAGTCCCTTGTGGACACTTCAGCTGCTTAACACAGCACTGCTGCATCAGTTAAATTCCCTGCCGCAGATGCTAAAACCACCAGAGTTGCTTAAAAACTCTAATCAGCACCATAATAGTGATATTAAAATGGTAATGATAGTGCCTGTGTATTTGACAGAATGAGTCCCACAAGAAGCAGAGTCACTTTTGCTCTCTGAGACTTAAAAAGTTCCACATGTAACAGGGAGATGTTTCTTTTCTTTTGCTGAGTGGCTTGAAACCCACAAACAGAATCTGCAAAAGCCTTGGCAGAGCAAATATTGTAGGATATAATATTCTCAAAGCACTACTCATCTACAGTAGTTATGCCAGTGGCTAATGGTACATTAGTTGAGTGCATTTGAGGGGGTGTGTACTACACATCTAAGTGGTTTGAAAATAGGAAAATATTTTGCAGAACTGGATGTGCCAAGTGCAGAGTAACAAATCAAAGCTGGGATCTACCCAGGAAACACAGGCCTTCTTGAAGTGGGACCAAGTAGAAAGACTGTCATTCAACACTATGAACTCTTGGATTTTGAGGGTTTGGTATGTTTGTTTATAGTTTGGTAAAAGTATTTCTCAAGGGAACATGTTTAGCCTCTGCCATTGTTTGGAACTGAAAAGAAATTCTCTTTACCATAAGATAGCTCAAAACGTTTTGAACTTTGTAATGTTAATTCTTGAAAATCATTTAAACAACCTATGACCATGAGCTGTTTCAAGTAAGCAAAAGCTCTGTTTAGAAGCAAGCTGAGTGAAGCATTGCAAGTCTGGAAGTTTGACATTAAGTAATTTACACAATGCCAGCAATCTTATTTTTCTGATACTTTCTTCATACAGTAAACATTACTCTTTAGGATCTTATTCCCAAAGTAAAGGTGCCAATTTTGCTCCATTCATTTAAGTACTGCTGGGTACCTCACAAGCCGATTTACAGGTGGAAACTCCTGGGTCATATCCTGATGCTCTGAGCTTTCACAGGTTCACAGGTTATTCTGAGTTGGAAGGGACCCACAGGATCATCTAGTCCAACTCCCAAACGAACGCCCACCCAGGGATCAGGCCCACAAGCGTGGTTTCACTCCACACCCCTAAGACAGCAAGATGCTACAGGAAGAAGGGGAGGCCTGGGGTACTCAGCTCCACCTGGCTGAGGAAAAGCTGCTAAGGTTAAGAGAGCTGATTTGTGCCAAGACCACCACCTACGATACCATGGGAACTTCAGGGGACCATATTTAAGGACCTCAGCTTCAGATGCATGTGATATTTCTCGGTTCATATCCTGGTGACCTCACTTTTTGTGCCATTAAATTAATCCTATTTCATATTACAGAACTGTTGTGAAGGTGAACATACCATCTGTCATAGTTTGGGTTTCTTTCCTCTGGCAGTGAGGGAGTTAATAGCTTCTGCCTGGGCCTCCCTCGCTACCATGGAAATCAAGGTCACCTTTGTGAACAACATATTTGTGAAAAGGAAAAAAAAGTTGGTAACAGAAAGTAGATGGGCCAGTTCAGAGACTGGGTGTGAGAAGCTGAAAACTATGAAGACCCCACCAGGCCTACCAGAGAAGGGATGGAAAGGATTCCAGGCATCTAGCTGCTGCTTGTAGGATGGACCATAGTGGAGTAGACTGTCTGCTTGCAAGCCTATGGAATGGGGAGAGAGGGGCCAGTGATGCAGAATCCATCTGAGGCCACGCTGAAGATGGACAATCATGCTGCAACAAATGGTTTTAAAGCCAGGGTCAAACCATGACACCATCCTATATATTTGTTCATGACTCGTTTCAGAATCAAATTTCTCTCAGGCTGATGACACCAGATCAAGATGAGATGGCCTCAAGCTATGCCAGGGGAGGTTTAGACTGGATGTAAGGAAGCGGTTTTTCACAGAGAGAGTGATCGCTCATTGGAATGGACTGCCCAGGGAGGTGGTGGAGTCACCATCCCTGGAGGTGTTTAAGAGAAGACTGGATGAGGAGCTTAGTGACATGGCCTAGCTGTAGGGGTGTTGGGCTGAATGGTCCTGTGGGTCTGTTCCAGCTCAGAGGGACCTGTGAGCCTGTGAGGGAACTGGGTTTATGTTCACAGCCCTGGGGTGTGCATTCAGTCTTTGTATGGGTGTTAGCTGAGGAGTTGGACTAGATGATCCTTGTGGGCCCCTTCCAACTCATAGTATTCTGTGATTCTGTGATTCTGTGAAAATGTGTTTTAAATACTTTATATACCCATTACTTTTTATTATGGGCTGGTGCTCGTACAAACAGCACTGAATTTGTTGACAAGACACCGTTTGATGCAAAGACTCTTTTGTTATTATTTCATCCCCTTGGATAAGAAGTACTTCACTGTACTACACACTGCCACTCCCCTGCAAACACAGTTTTGTACGCACAGTTAAATTATTGGCAAGATCAGGCTTTACATTATGGTCTTCTCAATAATTGAAAAAAACATATTATATTCACTTAAAAACCTCATTGTCTCCCTTTTCTGTCCTTTTATTCAATTAACAGATTTTTTTCATTTTTAAGCACAAAATAAAAAATAAGAATTAAAAAGTATCGACAAGCAGTGACAGATATGAAAGCAGAACTCACTGAGCAAAACTGACATTCTGGCACAAGTTCTGTTTACTTGGTTTTCATGAGACAAGATTGCACATGTTATCATTCTTATGAGAGAGCATGGTCAGAAAGTCTGGTTTAGAGAAGAGGATGGCTGTAATAGCAATACAGCTCACTTGAAATGTTGAAGCTAAGCTGTCCTTTCTAGGTTAGTATCAAGCAGCATGAAACCATACACTGTCATTTCCAAAACACCATTTTCAATATTTAACATCTGCCATCTCTATCTCTTAACAAGCACTAAGGTGCTTCTTCACAGACCAGAAATGCTATTATCACAGTCAGCCCCTGCATTTGCCTTTTCTGATGGTGTCACTGTAAGGACATGTATTTTCGGAGTCATCATTCATGTGCAAGAATACTTTAAAAGCTTCTTGTATTTCCCTGCCTATACTAAAACACACACAGCATTACTCAACAGTTTAATTATACTTTTGCCATCATGTTGGACTAAGACAGAAAGGTTTAATCTTAATGAATGTTTCTAATAGTGTAGAGACTGGGAGCAATGTTTCTACTAACAATTTTCATTAATTTCTTCTGGTTTTAGAGGATGAGGCAATTTTTATTACTCTGTGTTCACGTTTTTGATTTCTCTCACCAAAAATAAAAAGAGCAGCAAACAAAAATACCTAAGAAAAAAAAAGGATTTAATTTGGTACATTTTTTTTCAAGTATAAACAACACATTCTTCACAGGAATATAAAAGAGCAATAAATAGTTATCATCTTCTTGAACCAACATTACTGAACACACAAATTTTAACATTCAGCTGCATCCTTACACAAAGAAATAAACTCAGTGTTTGTTGAAAACAGAATAAAACTTCCAAGGTCCCTTAAAAATCTTTCCTTATTTATTCATCTCGGTAATCAGACTATTTGAACAAATTCACCACACAGCAGCCAAGGCCCAAAACCCAAAGAGGACTTAAGCAAATAGTCACATTTCTTGTATGCATTTCTCCACTGGAGTTCTATTTATCTTCTAAAGGGATTTGTTACAACTCACAAACATTTCTCTGATCAGCTCTCTATTCAACAGAAGTAATAAAGTTGTATGATCATTGTGCTGATTCTTTCTGTGATTTATTTCTAACTTCAAGTAGAGAAAATAATAATTGCAAGTACATTACCTGTAGAAAATTCCTCCTCATTTATTCAGATTAATGAATGAACCACACAAACATGAACAAGAAAAGTTACTGGATTAACTGATTATAGGAAGCTGAATAACTTTTAAAAGTAAAAAAAATTCCTAGCTGGTAGAAAGAAAATTGTTTAGGAAAGTTTCAACAAGATGCCTCCCAGAAAAAATAGATAAAGAAGAAGCAGTAGTGTGTAAGACCTGTGGGAAAGCAATTAAGATATTTGTGTTGATAGTCACAATGCCTAGATGCCTGAGAATTATCTAAATCAGTAGTCTAAAGAAATTGTACTAGAAGGGACTTGCTTGTACCTCACTGTGTTTATCTTGCTTTCTTGCTCTGTCATTGCCTTATTGGCAATTTTACTTCTCTCTCTCTCTCTCCTTTTCCCCCCCTTTTTTCTGTGCCCCTCCCCCCTTCTTTATTTATTGATTTTTTTTGTAGAGCTGGGCAGTGTAACTTCAGAGCCCAAATGCACACACTAATATAGATGCAGTTATTAACTCTTTTTGTCCCCACTCCTTTATGTTTTTTCTCATCATGTTAATCCCTGTGCAAGTATGTTTCCTCTGAATTTATATTCATTCAATATTTTTTTCTGGTTGAATAGTAGTCTAAAAAAACTCTCCCCACAAATCATACAACAATGCAAGTACAAAACTCTTGTCACAGCAATTTTCCATTAAGTTTACCTGAAAACCTAGTTACATAACAGCAACAGAAATATTAAATCTGTAGACATTTAGAATTTAATTTCTCATACAATATTTCAGTGTATTTACCAGACGTCAAGAAGGTAAACACCCATAAAAGCCTTTTTGGCCAAAGATAGATAGAAGCTATGAAAAATTACTTCTGTTTTGGGCACAGAACATGCCTTCACTCAACATTTCTCTCCCTTTCTCCCAAGAAAGAGAGCGTTCTTTCCAGAAACATGATGCACAAGAAAAATGTCTGGCAAATCAGCGAGGTCACAATGGAGAAGTCGCAATGCAGCAAAGTATTACTCTATCTACTTGACATGGTTTAACCACAACTGACAACTAAACCCCACAGCCACTTGATCACTACCTTCACCCTGGGAGGATAATGAAGAGAACTGGAGGAGCAGAAGTGAGAAAGTTCATCGGTTGAGAGAAATACAGTTTAATGGGATGGAAAAGGAAGAAAATAATGATACTGTTAATAATGATGAAACTATTAGAATATAGAAAACAAGTGATAAATGTTGCGATTGCTCACAACTCGCTGACTAATACCCAGCCAGTTCCAAGCTTTGTCTCTCCATTTATAAGGTGAGAGTGGTGTCACACGGAATGAAATATCCCTTTGATGCTGTAATGGCAGGATCGGACCCTGAAAACAGCAGGAGGATTATTGCTCTTAATAAATGGCTTAGGGACTGGTGCCACCAGAAAAACACTGGGTTCTATGACCATGGGGTGTCCTTCACGAAACCAAGGTTGACAGACCCAGGAGGGCCGTATCTATCAAATAGGGGCAAGAGGGTTTTGGCCTGGGGTCTGGCAAGACTCCTTGACAGGGCTTTAAACTACGTTCAAAGGGGGAAGGGGATCCGGCACTCACTCAAGAGGGCACTGGTATTGGTTAAAATGAGCCAAAACCATATTCAACAG
>WEKX01029625.1:0-19380 GCA_013390025.1 Pitta sordida | reverse complement strand
TAAATCAGAGCTTAGGTCAGTCCAGCACTTCAACTATCTAGGAAGCATTGCTTCCTCAGATGGTAAGACTGACAAAGAGATAGACAACAGGTTAGCAGATGCATACAGAGCTTTTGGGAAACTTGATAAAAGTGTCTGGTGCAACAAAAACCTGAAGGAAAGTACAAAGATTAGTATTCATAGAGCCACTGTGCTATCTATACCATTATATGGGTCTGANTGGTCTTCTACTACCATCACCTGTGACTCTTTGAATGCTTTCATCAGCACTGCCTCCATACAATCCTAAAAATACACTGAACTGATTACATGACTAATGTTGATGTCTTTGAATGGACAGGGGTCACCAGTATCGAGGCCATGCTATTAAGAACGCAGCTGTGCTGGGCAGGGCATGTTTTCAGGGTGGAGGATCATTACCTCCCAAAGGTTGTCCTTTATGGTGAACTCGCTACCGGCTGCTGCAACAGAGGAGCCCCAAAGAGGAGATACAAGGACTCCCTGAAACAACACCGCAGTCTTGGCCATTTTGACTACCATCAGTGGTCCACTCTGGCCTCAAAGCAGAAGACAGGGAGATGCACCATCTATAATGCTGCTGCCTCATTTGAAAGCTCACATAGAATTAGTCTTGAGGAGAAAAGACAATGCAGAAAGAACCGTGCCTCACTGATACCGCCTAAGGAGACTTTCTGCTGTGCCTTTTGTACCCAGACTTGTCTATCCCGCATGGGTCGTTTTAGTCATCAGTGTGTTTGTAACAAGCATGGGTAGAGCCCTTCTTATGTCTTCATTTGTGAAGCTTAGCCATGATGAAAGGAGCATTACATATACAGTGAACCCCCATGTGTTCGCAGTCCGCTATTTGCGAGCTTCACCATTTGCTGGTGATTTTTCCGCTGCCACGACCTCAGTGCTTATTAATAACCTACTGCTTATTCCTGATCACTCGAAAGAGTGACTTGCTATCTATTATTCTAACTAGATTTCATATATCCCACCAAAATATTTGTGTTCAGATTTATGAATACTCAGCAAGGAGTTAGCTTAAAAGCTTATGATCAAAATAACTCCTGAGTTTGTGATCATGCAATAATTATAACTTGTTATCGATATTGTCACTTGAAAGGGGATTGGTGTACCCATTACTAATTTTCTCTGCAGGGAAGTTCTTTAGAACAGACATTCTCTTTGCACAGCCTTTAGGTGTGGGTTAGTGGGACTTTTGGAGAAGAAAAAAAAAGTCAAAATATCCCAAGAATGTTTCCCAATTTTACAGTCTCAAACAGTTTGACAATTAGAAGCCAGTATTTGCTCTCGGGTTGTATCTTTAGATATGTAGGAGAGAAGTAAAGTATGGTCTCCATTGGCAAGGACAGAGCAGACTCCCAATCTGGTTGACAGGCAGTGTTCCTTTTAACCTCAAGAAAAAAATTGGTGATTTTTATTTTATAAAAGGCTATTAAATAGCCATGTTTCATTTCTGCTCATGAACGCTACATTTCTCTTTTTTTAAAAAAAATAAAATAGAAATTTGCTAAATGAGAAAATATTCAAATTTAGACACAAAATGTTGTTCTGCATAAGTGTTTGCTTTGCATGAGTTTCTTTTAGCTAAAACTGAAGAATAAATGTTTTGAAGCAGATAGAGGACATGGTGCACAGCCATAACAATGCCTGGTCTACAATTACAGAATTACACAACTGTGTTTCCCACCCATAATGAAATATCGCCCCAGTGTTATAGGACACACTCCATATTTTACAGCATCCTGAGGCTGTCAACTTAACTGGCATAACTTGGCAGTCATTTCTGCTTAAGCTAGCAACAAGGTGACTCAAAAACATTTACAATAAAGCAAATAACCTTAAAGAGTTTTGCAAAATGGAACAACAAGTACTGACAGTGCCCCACTCGCATGGACCCTAGATGACCTTGATCACGCTCTGAGACAACATTAATGACATTTTCTTGTCTAGTTTCTCGAGTTGTAATGAGGTATGGGACCAATCTAGGCTCTGCTCTGACTGCTGATCCAAAGAATAGTTGAGCTCTAATTCACTCAAGGCTGCGAATAGCTAGGGATTTTTTTTCTTTCACATAAAATTTTAATAATTATGGCAAATGTCTGAAAATTTTTTGTACTTCATTGTATGTTCAAATATTGTAGTTGTAGGACAGAAATGTATCTTAAACCTTATTTTTAACTCCAATGTGGCTTTAAAATTACAATACATTCTAAATTTTTGCCATTATTTTGTAAATTAGATCAGTATAAATAAATGAGATTTTGTTTTTTAGGTTAGCAAATGGGCATATTGTTTTCAAAACATCATACAATCTTGTAAGAATAGAAGTCAAAATAAAAGGAGATGGATCAAAATCCTAACTACCAATAAACAAGAAGAAGAAACTGTGGAATGAAAACAGTGGTGCAAGAGCAATATTTCCAGTTAAATTAATAAAGTACAGCAATTACAATTACATAGACTTGAAAATTTAACTGCAGAAAGCTTCACAGATTTCAAAAATACTACATGAAAATCCAGGCTATATATTTTTCTCCTTTGCTATCAATAAAAGCATAATTTTCATCATAACAACTAGATAATATATGTATAAGTTGAATTCAATTAATCTGTATGCCTGACTTTTATATTCAAAATGGAAGTTTTACATCATACCACTAAATTAATGTATATATTCTACAGTATTTCCACCATTTTTCTGAACATTAGGGAAGTAATGTATCATGTACCAGAAAAGGGAGAGAAAAAATTAAATACCTTAATTTCTTAGTTTTAAAAGTCTAAACTATAACTATAAACTTTTTGTATTATTATATATATGAAAATGAAAATTGCCACTTGCATGGAATTTCATTCTAGATACATCTAAATCTGTTTCTGTTCAAGTGTTAATTGAGAAAAAAAATCTCACAACCTGCTGCATGCAATTAAGTTAATTATATATGTATAGGAAATCTGACAAAAGAAATTATGTGTCCTCTTTGTAGGTTTTGTGGGGGATTTTTTTCTTTCTTCTTGTTGGGATCTTACTGTTGTTGGTTTGGGTTTTTTCATTTATTTATCTGTTCATTTGTATTCAGCTCCTTTTTTTTTTGTTTCTTTTTTTCCCATAAATGGTTTTAAAATACTTTAAACATCCTACTTTATTTTTTTCACATTCAATGCAGTCAATGATCAATGCTAGCTATTTCAAAGTAAGTTATAAATGCTCTATTTTTCAATTAATTTTCCATAAAGAGATATTTTTTCCTCTTTTCAGTATAAGATTATATCATGCACTGAAGTATAAAATGTGATTCTTCTTGTAATTATATATTAGTTGCAATAACTGCCATGGTTATTTTTATTTATGTGTCTATACATTTTTATAGATCTAATTATAACCATAAAAAAGTGATAAAAGCAATACCCTTTGGCCTTTAGAATACACTCTAAACGTTTGAACAATATTTCAAATGAAATTATTTTTGGCAAATCTGATTTCCTCATTATTCTATTTTTTTGCCTGTATTTATATATTTATATGTAGTTGCTGACTCAATTCTATATTTATTGGTTTTTGTGAATTAGACATTTGTGCTAAAATTATTCAAAAACCAATTTGGAACATAAAAAAGATCCCAGCAACCAAAACAAACAAAAAAACAAACAAAAAACAGAAAAGCATAGCAAGAGTATAATTTAATGCTTACTTATTAAAAGCAGGGAAAGTAAACAAGTAACAAGTTATGAAATCTTGCCAGTGATACGAAGTTATTCAGGGTGATATATGCTAGGAATAACTATGAAAAATAGGAAAAGTATTTTTTAAAATTAAGTAGCTTAGTGTGACCGTACCCACCAGTAGTTTTGACCTGGGCAACCCTCCCAACATCAGCTACCCTTCCAGGGCATGGGGTTTCCTACAATCCATGTAGCATCCAGTCCAAGCAGGTGCATCTGTTATTTTATATAACTATATTGGAGATAAACAACCACGGTTAAGCAAATGGATTGCATCTGAGTGACTGGCAATGAAATGTGATCTTAGTCGAGTTATACAAAATAACACAATCCGTTTTCACACAGAGGTGGTGAGATCCTAATCATTGTCACTCTTAAAGAGTGACAGAGGAGAGTACTGAAATAGCTCCAGGAACTCCAAATCCCAATGGTCTAAAACAACAAAGCAAACATTAATTTCCTAAATGCTCTACATAGACCTGATTTTATAATTCTAAGAATATAGTAGATTATTTTAAAAGTCAGGGAAAGGAAAACATATGAAACAGTTTCCATGTAAAAACCAAGCTGGAACTCCTTTGGTGTATAATGTTTCTTCAGAATGACTGCAAAGAGAACAATATGGAGTAGGTGTATATGGTTGTTGTTCACCATTTTCAGTAAAAGGACACAGGATAAAATCTGAACTGCTTTCTCAGCAAATGGTAGAATTGTGAACTTGCTGCCAAACTTGAGAAAGGGGCTATACTTCTGAATGTGTTCCCAGGGTAACTAGACTCTATATAGAAGGCGAATACATTAAGGCTAACTACCTATGCAAAACCATTCAATTCATAAGGTCTCCTATAAAAGAAATATTAGGAATACTAGGAAGAAGTACCATATATGTTCAGCAGCTCATTGACAGCAGTAAAAACAAGATATCAAGTGAAATGGACCTTGATGTGATCCTCTGCGAATATTCTTATGTTCTGAAAGACACATTGAACACTTCAGTGACTTGCTTTTAATTTGCTGAAAATAATTGCCTTCTCTACAAATCTGAACTCAGCAGATAGTAGTTCTCTAGTCTCTGGAAATAGCTTCCCCTTCTAGTAGCCTGCTAATCTGATCAGCAGCCCCCTGGCAGCTGCTGTATTCCTATGTAAATTCTATAGAAACATAAACAGAAACTCTGATGGAGGGATCTGCCCTTTTATATTAAGTAACACTGCAGGAAGGAAAGAATAGAGAAAAAAGAGGACAATCAAATTTAGAGATTGTGGAATTTGTTGCCAAATCCATAATGGATTTTTTGTAAGCAACTAAAAGTATAAAATAGGATTCATGGATAACTTGTGGAAAACTGTTCCACCATTAACCTCCATGCTCAACAGGGGGACAGCCTACTTCACCATGGTATTCACCACAGTCTACAGTGGAATATCTGCTCCAGCACCTAGAGCACCTACCCTTGCTTCTTCCCTGACACTGGTGACCCTGACTCACACAGATTCACAGAATATTATGAGTCGGAAGGGACCCTCAAGGCTCATCTAGTCCAACTCACCATCTAACACCCGTACAGAGACCGAACGCACAACCCAGAACGGTAAACACAAACCTNCCCGGAGTCGCTCCCCATAGGGCTTGCCCTCCAGTCCCTTCACCATCCTTGTCGCCCTTCTCTGGACCCCCTCAAGCAGCTCAACATCCTTCTTAAACTGGGGAGACCAGAACTGGACACAGTACTCAAGATGTGGTCTGACCAGCACCGTGTACAGGGGAAGGACAACCTCCCCGGTCCAACTTACCACACTCTTCTCTCTGTCGGCAATTGCTGTTGAGCAACAACTTCCCCTTCTTAGCTCTGTTAATGCAGAGGTGCTGCCACTATCACTTGATGAGCTCAGCCTTGGCCCATGACTGGTCCATCTTGTAACTAGCTGGCTTTGGCTCTGTCAGACATAAGGGAAGCTTCTGGCAACTTCTCACAGAAGCCACCCCTGTAGCGTTGCCCTCCCCACCCCCAAAACCTTGCCCTACAAACCCAATACAGAAACAACTGCAACACTTACAAAGTTGAATGTGGCCAGGGTCTGATCCTGGGCTGATGTAGCCCTTTACACGGGGCAGAATCTGACTCAAGATCTTACCACTCTGCAGAGATGTAGCAACAGGCATAAATAGCATAGTTTGAACAAAACTGTCCTTATAATTTCCTGCACACAGTACCATTGTGGGACATGAGCAAAAACTGATGTTGCCCATACATCACTATTCATACAGTGAAAAGTTGATAAGGTCCAGCCTATAATGGTGTTCAATGTTTCTCAGACCCAGTAATTGAAGTAGTATTAGTGGTTTTCCATTTGTGTATTGTTGTTGATATGCAGCATCATGAGGATAGTATCCTGTCAGTTCACAGAAAATGACATTATGAAATTTTTTTTTTGAGATATTAAAAAGGAATTGTATTAGAACAGACATAAAAAAAAATGCGAATCTCTTTCTTAGAGAGGGAACATTTCAAATTTCTTAACAAACATTCTCCCTAGCTGGAGATGAGAAACGAATAGATCTCTGCAGTATGATANGATGATCCTTGTGGGTCCCTTCCAACTCATAATTTTCTGTGATTCTGTGATTCTGTGAGATGAAAAATGAATAGATCTCTGCAGTATGATGCTCATCCTCAGAAACTTTAAGAAATTTGAGAAATGTATAAAAGACTTTCACTTTTGGTTAAACTCTTTTCTGCATATAAGCAGATAAGCCTAAGAGTACAGATTTTTACAGCAGATCATCATGGTCATTCTAGTTGTCTCTCATTAAAAGTGTTGCATTTCAGAGCACTTTCCACAACCTCTAGAATGCATTTTGCCACTGTTCAGAGCATTTCTGTTGGGAGGAGTAGATTTTATGCTCTGGTTTGTAAGCTCAATTTTTGACCATTGATCCAAACAGATGACACTGCTGAACAACAGCTATAACTGAACACCTCTGAGGCTCACGTAAACTTTTACCCTAAACTAAAGAAATTTTTTGATATATAAAAGATGGTTCACCAAAAGGATGAATTCATACAATTGCCCCAAAGTGTTATGAATCTACAGAGTTCACAAAGTGCACCTCAGATTAAATACACCAAAAAATCAGTCTCCGGTGGCTCTTTATTGAGATTTTAGTGGCCTTTTATTATATACATTGTAAAATTGTTTTGGAACATCCTTTACTATCAAAACCAAAGCTTTTAAAGCTTCTAACATTGCCACAGGGACTTGCGTCTACACCATTAAGAGGATAGATCCTGAATACAACAACAAAAAAAAAGAATCAGAAATCTTGGCTAGTGTTCCTCTTGGGATAATATTCATATAAAGTTAAAATACCAATCTTATTTGCAATAAATTTCTGTTGACTCATTTGGCAGAAGTAGGAAAACAATACTATACACTGTAACAGACACCTTACCAGAGAGATGTCTGGAAACTTCTGCCAGTATCTTTTCTCCTTATCTTGTGTGTGAAGCTCAGTGTAATTTATTGTGTTTGATGCAGTCTCATCAGTGTTATTTCTCAACGCCTGAGCAGTGCTTAATGATATCCTAAAGGAGAAGGCTACTCATTAGCATCAGTAACAAAGCAAAGTAGCTCACATAAATTAATGATTCGTTCTCCTGGTAGTCCTTGACACCACGAAATATTCACTTTGTTTTATTGATCAGAAACACAGAGAAGTGAGATCAAATGGCTCTCTGCAGCCATGCAGGAAATTTGTAGTGGGCCCAGGAACAAAATGCATCTCCTAAATTCCACTTCAGGGGGTTACGTTTCAGTAGCTCCATGATAAATGTGGAAGAAGTAAAAAGATTTATTCTGTTCTGTCAAAAAGGGTTTCTCCTTCATCATTTGTGCCCAAGCAAATATTAGTAATGAACGACACAGTGCTTTCATGATTAGCTCCTACCTTGGGGTTCTTTGGATCCATCCCCATCAGAACTTTATTATTTCTGGTAAATGTTTGCTGAGTCTTATTTCCCTTGTGCAGTAAGTGAGGATGGTGCAAATAATTGCACCACATCACATAAGAGGAAGATGGATATAGTGGCTAAACAGTATCAGTAGCAATTCCCACCAGCCAACAGGTATTAAAGCTTGCTTGCTGGCCTTATTGCAAGCTATCCATATTGACTCTATACCACTCAGTTCTTTATTTTTCAATAACCATATTTTACAACAATTAATAGATAAATCCCACTAAATTAGCCAGGATATTGTCTAAGTAAGCATTACCAGACAAGAAGCTTTACAGATTCACAAGTGTTGATTAAGTATCCAAATGATTATTTAATAAAATATTTTTTTAGAATTTCATGGAATGCTTAAAACCATTTTGGTTTCTACATACCTTTAACAAGTTATGTATTTTATTTCACTTTTGAAGGAGAGACAAAGAAATGAAAGGAATGCTGCTATTCCTTCTTTCCAGATTTACAAAGACTGTCCATAGCAGGAACATACCTGTGGGAGGCAGCTTTGTGGGTTCTGCTGGTAAAAACTCTTGCAATGGTAAGCACTCCCTGGAAAAAGTGAGGTCATCAAGTGCTATGCCATCTTTGGGACCTTTTCCAGCTATCCCTTCAAAGACAACTTGAAAATCTTCATTTCCATTTCCGGTCAAAATTAGTATCTTGTGCTGCCAGAAATTTCCCTGGTTTCCAGTAAGATTAAGGAGAATTGTTTCATGTTTTAATGTAGTTCTCTGGTAGACAATCAATGATCCAATGTGAGCTCCATACATATGGTAATAGAAAATTATCTGTAAGCAAGAAAAATAGCATCAAATATGAAATAGGTGACTTCAGACACATTCAGCTCTTGTATTTACCCTAATTATTAAATTAAGCCTGACTAGTAACATTCAGAATAGCCCTTAATTTTACTGATTGAAAAATAATTTCGTTAAAATATACAAAAGAAGACTTAGTAGTGGCAATTTTTGACCTGTCTCAGGAGCCAAACTTTGAAATCAGCAGCAAAATACTTGAGAGTTTATTATCTTAAATGTGTTATCAATTTTAATAGCAATTAAAATTATCGAAAAATATTCATGTTTAAACTTCCATTATGTGTTTGACTCCAGTATTGGAAACTGAGATGCCACTAATTTTTTCCTTGACACTTAAAACCTATGAATATTTGGAAAAATGCTCTTTCAGAACAATATGCAGTTAAACTCCGTGAAAAATTTTCTTTTTTGCAAAACTATAAAAGGTGTATAAAAACCAGGAAAAACTTTATTCTGGATCTGCAAAGAAATGACCAAGCTTAAGTCACCATAATATGTTGTAGAGTTTTGGGAGATCTAGCTGGTGAAAGAAAACCTTCTGTCACACATCCTACCATTTGGGCTTGTACTCTTTAAAAACCATTTATTACTGCATTTATACACATATTCTCCAGAAAATCTCAAACCAGTAAATATTTACTTGTTACTTTAAATGGGTGTTGCATAAGGCATTGTTAATCAGACACTGTATTCACTGTCAAATTGATCTGAATCTCCCAGAATGCATATTTACTTACAGAAATCATTCTTTTCCAGAACCAAAATACATATTTTCTTATGATTTCAAGAAAATAAGATCAAGTCCTGATTTTTCTACAGAAAGTTTTTGTTTTCCTCAAGAATTATTTCCAGGAACATATCCATTCATATAAGAATGCTATCTTAGTGCAATCTAGAAATCAAATGCTTTATTCTTGCTGATACCACACCCTCACATACCTTGCAGTTTTGATTCCTTCTGCTTAGGACAGGACTAGAAATCCTGGCTTTCTGTCCTGGCAGCTGAAAAAATGAACTCTTTATAAAAATATAATGACCAGATGGCTCTTGCAGTGTATGATCAGTAGCTGGTCCAGTGCCCAGTCTTGCAGTACTGCTCGTTCTGAGGTTCCAGTCAAAATTATCATTTTTATCTTGCTTCCATCCACAAAGATCATACTCAAAATTGCAATGCCCAATAGATGTACCTAGGAGCCATTAGCAGACACATGAAAAGAGTTTTTTTTCCAAAATTTATTTAGGTACATAAACTACATGCCAATACTCAAAGTCATAAAAAAAAATAAACACCTTCACTATAAAAAGTAATAGCCCTGTATTTTACTATAAAAGAGTATTTTTAATATTATAAAACAAAATAATAAGATAGACCTACCTGCATATATACGAGGTGGGTTGCTGTGCTTTTGTTATTATAGTCAACAGAGTTCTTGATATAAAACTAACCAAATTTAGAAAGCTATTTTAGATCAAGCTGAATGGCTCTTCAGGGTTGAACTGGCAGAAATAGGTTGGTGTCCTCCATAGAGCATTCAAGACATCTGCAGAAAACTAGCCTCTTTTTGGAGGAACATGTTGCAGCCAAATATACAAATGCCCATATACAGGGAACTTTTGCACATTTCCTGAAGAGTTCATATGTATTTTCTTAGCCAGTATGGAAACAGAGAGGGCAAAGAAGCTGTTGAAGGGGCTGGAGTGAAAGTCTGATGAGGAGTGGCTAAGAGACCTGTGGCTCTTCAGCCTGGAGAAAAGGAGGCTCAGGGGCCACCTTATTGCTCCTGCCAACTACCAGGAAGGAGACTGTAGCAAGGTGGGAGTCTCCCACGTAACAAGTGATAGGAAAAGAACAAAAAGCTTCAAGTCACACCAAGAGGAAAAATCTGTTCACTGAAAGGGTTGTCAAACATTGGAACAGGCTGCCCAGGGAAGCGGCTGACTCGCCATTCTGGGAGGTATTTAAAAGATGTGTAGATGAGCTACTTAGAGACACACTTTAGTGGAAAAATTGGCAATGCTAGGTCAACAGTGGGATTTCATGATCTTAAAGGCCTTTTCCAATCTAAATTGTTCAATGATTATCAATATTTCCCCTGAAGTTTTATTTAATGCCTAGAAAATGAGGAAGTTGTCGTAATTTTTGTTGATTTATATATGAGAGAACATGCATGCTCTTTACCAATTTTTGAATCTTGAATGTTAAACAAGCCACCGTGGTGAGTAAACACATAAATTACTGTTAGGCCCATTGCACCAGTCCAGCAGTTTAAGCTCTGTACATTTTTTCCTCTATGTATTTATAATTTAATTATAATGACTAACAAGTAAGAGCAAAGTTAGTGAAATAACCTGGGATTTCAGCAGATCCTTCAAGAGACTTTTGAATATTCTTACTATTATTGCTGGAAAGTGCTTTGAAGATAAATTTTAAAACTGTATCTATTATTTGGTCTGGCAACTTAAGAAATTACAAAAGTTCTCTTCCAAAATATATATAAAACCTGAGCCTCTTCTGAGGTCTGATAAAGTTCAACCACTTAGAAGTAGTTTTTTTAACTGACAGGTGGTCAGAAGCATTAGTAATGGGGCCAAAGAGCTGGAATTCATGAAAACTACACATGGACCAAAACAGTGAAGATCTCAAACATTTCAGGCTGAAATCAGATGTAATAGTTTTTCTTTGTATTTTTCTCTCTGCAGGTCATGAGGTGAAAAAAAAGTAGAAACTTTCCTTAAAAAATGGGTAATTTAACAAAAATAGCTTCATTGTTCTTTGCCTTTTACGGCAAGTATGATGCTGTCTGAAATAACAATTAAAGACCGCCCAACTCAGATGTGCTGAATAATACCTTTCATAAAAAGTACAAGTTGTAGTTTACTTCAACTGAATGTAACTGCCCATAAAATTTCTTAGTCTTCATATTTTGCCACATAATTTCTTAGTTACTTAATATTTCAGGATCATTCTTTAAGAGAGTCCTTCCATTACTTACAAATTGAGTCAAGAAAATTCATGCATGCAACAGACTATTTTATTTTAAAGCAATGTTTTCAAGAATCAAGACCTAAAGGCATGATCATTGAATATCCCTGTTAATGCTAGAGACACATAAATTTAGATTAGTCATCTAATCTAAATTTAGATGTCTCTATAGTCAACAAAGAGAAATATGCCAATATATAGGACAATTTATTTAATCTAACTCAAATAACCGACTTTAAGTAGCATGAACTTCAGCCTAAAAGTGAGTCACTCCACTAATGAAAAAGACAATTTAGGCAGCCTGCTCAGAATCTTGAGTTACAGCAAATGATTGTGCACTTGCACAACTTGTACTTTGGTACAAGACACTTCGACAAAGAACTCTGAATTCTTACTGAAGAGGTATAAAAAGAAAGCTAATCCTTCTATCTGTGGAGCAGTGACACAGGGCTGCTGAACTAGTCTATTGAATGACAATTAATGATTTAAGAAAAACATTTAACTGAATAATAATTTATTATGCACAAATGATCTAATGCATCTTTCTAATAAACTGAGTAATTAATTGGAGCAAAACTTGAACCATTTTCAATAGTTACACTATTTGAAGTCATATTATTCCCAACTATGCCTAGATGAGCAAGAAATAGAGAGCTATAGGACTACATCTGCAGGACAAAACAACTGACACTGAGGACCTGATGTCATGTAAGGGAGTGGCAGAAGAAAAGGACCTGAGGTGGTATAAGACTGATCCTTTGGGCTGAATGTCCACAGGGGATTAGAATGTACTTCATGCCATCCTGGGGGCGATTTTTCAGTTTATTTTCTAGTAAAAGGAGTCTAGTTCATATTCTTGAGCACACTCTACACTGCAAACTATACTGCAATAAACAGGAATATCTGAGATTTTTGCTTCAGAAGCACACTGATAAGATAAATCAAACATTAACCAAGTACAGAGAAAACCAAGCATCTCCAATATACAACCAGCTGCACTATTTCAGACTATCCCCACAGCCTTTTTCACAACATTTCATTTAATGATCTCATAAAAGAATATTTTTACCTCAAGGAGGCATGCCCAACTCAATCTAACCGGATCTGTCTCAGAGACTTTCCTCTACAGCACTGCAAATGCCAACAGCTTCTAAACAGTTGGAGTGCTATCACTCATTACCTCTCCAACACTAGTGGTTTGTTTTCTCTATGCTTGTAGCAAGGAAATTATGGTAGTAGTGAAATTATACTTCAAAGAAAGGTTTGATCATGGATCATTCATTCCTTATTAAATGGACTAATTTCTAAACATTTGACAAAACAGTGTATCTGCTAAAATGTGTACTTATGTTACAGCACTGTCTTCATGCAACTATCTCAAAAGAGTCCTCCTCAAAGCAAAATAAACAACCCAAGGCACAGATCTCTCAGTAGTAATATATCAATTTTATGAGGCATATATACATGTATGCTATCTCAGTAGTACTGGTTTTGTCTAGACATTGCTATTGAACTTGATGAGTATTGTCCTGTGATGTAGTCCCATTAATATTCTGGAGTTTCAGGAATATAACAAAGGTTAGAGACTAGTTTCCTTCAACACAGTACAGAAAGATTTCATTAACTAAGGTATGATGACTCTTGCATGTAGTTCATCACATCTACTGCTAGAGCAAGCAATCCGGGAATGTCTACTTCTAAAAGGTGCTTTGGAGATTTCCAGAAGTTGTCAGTTTTCATGATTTTAAACAAAATTGCCATGGCTGGACAAAACTACCTATTTCTCATTCTCTGTACTTTGGTTTATCCTACTTTGTCCTATTACGGCTTTCCTCAGGGTTTTGAGTTTTTCAAGCTACCATTCTATGTCTTATCAGTCAAGAAGGAAATCTTTGATAGCTGAAAGGAAAGAAGCCTGCATAAAGAATAGAAATATGTGTTTCTTATTATTGTGCTCTTTTAAGAGCAGCCTGCCCCATAAAAAAGCTGGAAAAACAGAACTACCATTTTTCTGTTAGGTGTATTTGCAGAAAGTGCTATATGATGTATTTCTACTTAATATGAGGCTTATGTATTCTACTTCTATAAGGCAGGGGCAGCGCTAGTTAAAGAATCCCTAAATTCTCCAACATATCATGGAAATTTAAAGCAACATATCTGTTTCAAACCTGAAGGGGAAAAAAGGCAAAGAAAGAAAAGCAAAAATTAATCTAACTCCAGATGTAAACTATTGAATAAAGCACCACCAGACCTACAAAAGTCTTTTGACTACAGCTGGGCACACTGCCCCTTCCCCCTAACTGAGGATGAGATTCTGGGAGGGCACATGAGCAGGCCAGCTGACCCAGACTGACCAAAGGGATATTCCATACCATATGACGTCAGCTGAGATACAGAGCTGAGGAAGGGAACAAGGACGGGGGGCATTCATTGTTCTGGATGGCTGTTTCCTAACACGTGTAGGAGCCCTACTTCCCTGGATGTGGACACTTCTGCGGATGGGGAAGAAGAGATTAGTTCTTTTGCTTTGCTCCTGTGCAGGCACTTGCTTTGTTTTATTTGTGCTCATATTTAACTGCCTTATTCCAAACCACCCTTTGCATATCATCTTATTAACGGGACTGAGTGACCCTTTGGGCCCCTGGCATCCAGCCGGGGTAAAACCCGTTACAGATATCAAAACACTTTTGCTTCATAGAACTGAGAATTCAATAACCTGTATTCATATTCTCCATAAAAGTTAGGCAACTGTTCATAGCACCAAATAATGCAAATTTTATTGTGTGAGCATTTCCTACATTGTAGTAGAAAGAAAAAGAAAGTGTTAATATCATATATTGCGATCCAGGAGGAGCCATTTGATATGAAACATCATTCTTTGATTCAAATACTACATATGTTGTTTCTTGATATCTCTTGTAAAACCACAGTTGTACAGTATCCAGATTAAAATAATTTGATAAAACATCTGACAATCCTTGAAATATCTAAGGAGGTAAGTTCCTTATCTCCCAAAGGAATTATGCTTTAAGTAATTTTTTCAGCTCTAACACATTCTTTTCATATGGAAAGAAGGATAATTTTATTCTGCTTTTAAAGACAGCTGCTTTCTGAGCTATTTTAAGGAATTCATTAACACTTCTTTGTATTTTCTATCGTATGATTTTAAATTAAATAATAGTGATTTTAAATCCTTAAAATCCAAGGAATGGAATTAAATTATTACCTTCTTGTTTGCTTTCTTAGCTGATGAGCTGTCAAGAGTATCAAGTAATAAAAATTCACAGCAGGCACAGTTATTTATTATAATTAAATTTAAAAAATTTTCCATACTTACTGCAAATAGTAGGGTTTTCATCCGAGTTATCAGCACAGTCATTTACGAAATCACACAGTTTATTCTTTGGGATGCAGTATTTGTTGGCGCACGTGAATTCCTCTGATGTGCAAGGTTTTCCTGAGATGAGCAAAGGGGAACAATCTTCAAAGCTAATATCATCCACTGCCACATCTCCCATGTAACTGACACCACGTTTTGCCCTGAAAATAACCTAATAAAAATTATAGAGTTGTTACAGTAAGCCACTGATAAGACATAAGAAAGCCCATACATGCAACGTGAAAAGAACAGAGATTGATGGTTTTTGCAAATTTTGGAATATGAAGTGACTGGTTCTTCAAAGTACAGTCCTATGAAAGCTTGTACTACAGTTTGTACAAATCCATCACTATAGTTATTGAAAGAACAATTTCTAACATTACCAAGCACCAAAGATAATTTAAAAAATAAAAATAAATTGTGCAACACAGATTCTAGTCCTTGATTGTCCTGACTTAATAGCAAAGGTTCCCCTTAATTCTGCAAAGTAAATCTGGAAAGAGCTAGTCTATCATGTATTATTTATTCCCATAAATGTAAAAAGAAAGTTGTAGTTTCATCCAAGACAGAAGTACCAGGGAATGTAACACTTTTAAAAATATGTTCCAGACTGTCTCTGTTTTTTCATTGTAAGAAAAATGAACATGAGAGACAAATGAACATGAGATACAATAAGCACGAGTAGTATCTCTAAAAGATATCTCTTAGGAAGCAGCTCCTATTTCAAAGTGAATATCATGTTCAACATTCCTTTTTTCAAAGCCCACATGTTTTACTTACTCACAATAATGAGAAAGAAGTAGGAGAGTTTAACCCAAGTTGGATTCAGGGTTAAAAGGGAATCAGTCTTAAAAATGGATATACATCAGAGATTAAAGAGGAGTGAGAAATCTCCAAAAACTTGAATCCAGCTCAGATGACCAATCAAAGAAGAAAAAAAGATGATTTTTCCTATTTGGGAGGAGAGGTACATGCATGGGGGAAAAAAGAAAATGAGATGAAGATTATATAACATAGAAGTAAAGCCAGCTGTCTATGAAGCACATAATATAGGAGTACACACCTGAAAATTTGAACGAATTCCCAAGAACACTTCTGCTTTGTTCCACTGGGGACCTTGGCTACCACTTTGAGTCCACAGCTTAGAAGTCCTATTACCGGTTTTACAGAGCACCTGAAAAGGAAATAATTTTGGATCACAAGAAAATATCTTTCCACTTCCAACTCCCTTTAGGATCCTTTAATTGTGTACAAAGACAAAAGACTCTTGTACATCTCATGTCTATAACATCACTAAATATTGCAGAACCTGAGAATAACAGGAATTGGAAGGGACCATTAACTCCAAATACCTATTTCTCNTCTCAAGTAGCTCAACATCCTTCTTAAACTGGGGAGCCCAGAACTGGACACAGTACTCAAGATGTGGTCTGACCAGTAGAGGGGAGGGATAACTTCCCTAGTCCGACTGAACACAGTGTTCCTAACACAGGCCAGGATGCCACTGACATTCTTAGCCACCTGGGCACATTGCTGGCTCATATTAAAACTAAATCTTATGATTAGGAGTGTTGTCCAAATGCTCCCTGCACTATGACAGGCT
Organism: Pitta sordida; assembly: GCA_013390025.1. Classification (NCBI taxonomy): domain Eukaryota; kingdom Metazoa; phylum Chordata; class Aves; order Passeriformes; family Pittidae; genus Pitta; species Pitta sordida. Next base: position 2,832 of record WEKX01029625.1, on the reverse strand, counting down.
CAGTGCTGTGCCCACTTCCCTGGGAAGCCTGTGGCAGTGAACAGCTTTTTCCTAATCACAGAATATTCTGAGTTGGAAGGGACCCACAAGGATCATTGAGTCCAACTCCCAAGTGCGTGCCCATACAGGGATTGAACCCATAACCCTTGTGCCATGAACACCATGTTTTGTCTGTCTGAGCTAATCTCAGGGTCTTATTCAATGCAAATGGTTATACCAGTGTGGTTGATCACAGAATCACAGAATATTATGAGTTGGAAGGGACCCACAAGGATCATCTAGTCCAACTCACCATCTAACACCCGTGCAGAGACTGAAAGCCCATCCCAGAGGTTTTAAGATTTACTGATCTCCTTATAAACATACTCAGCCAAGAGCCTTGACTGAACTAACTTATCTCATTGATTTATCCAGAGTGGTTAGCAGTAACTAAAAATTATTCATTGAGTTATGATTCAGTTGTAAAACATGGAAACAGCACTGACAGGAGTTACTAAAAAAAAATGCTAGTTCATACATACATTAGAATGCTCTTCTGGGATGTATTTTCCTGTCCTGATTCTTATGAAACATTTTTTGTTTTCTTCGACTGATAAAAACTTGTTCTTTTTTTTATGAAGACCAGATTTCCTCTCTTTGGCCAATGAAAGACTTGCAAACACCCATACCTCTGCCAATTGTCAGTGAATTGGGGAAAGATGGCACTTTCTAACATGAGCAGAAAGTACTAAATATGCTTTTCTCTCACCTCTTGGGCATTCAAATTCTCCAGGCTGAACAACCCCAGTTCCCACAGTCGTTCCTCATCGGGCTTGTTCTCCATCCCTTTTACCATCCTTGTCACCCTTCTGTGGACCCTTTCAAGTAGTTCAACGTCTTTTTTTAAACTGGGGAGACTAGAACTGGACACAGTACTCAAGATGTGGTCTGACCAGCACCGAGTACAGGGGAAGGATAACTTCCCTAGTCTGACTGGTTACTCTGCTCCTAATACAGGCCAGGATGCCACTGGCCCTCCTAGCCACCTGGGCACACTGTTGGCTCATATTAAGTTTCCTGTCAATCATTACTCCTCAATCCCTCTCCATTTCACCACTCTCCAGCCACTCATCCCCCAGCTGATAGCGATGAATGGGATTGTTATGTCCAAAGTGAAGAACCCGGCATTTCGACTTGTTAAATCTCATATTGTTAGAATCTGCCCATTTCTCTAGCCTATCGAGGTCCCTCTGAAGGGCCCTCCTACCCTCTGGCAGCTCGTAATTTGCCCCCAGCTTGGTATCATCTGCAAACTTGCTGATGATGGATTCAATTCCCTCGTCCATATCATCAATATCATCAATAAAGATATTAAATATTACATATCTATATTGATAAAGGCCTTTTAAACACAGAAAATATTCACATTCATACAATGTCTATAACATAAATGAGAAATCACCATAATAATTTTATATTTTTAGTTATTCCTGCATCCATTATTTATTGATTAAACAAGTAATTGAAACCAGGCAATTAACAATGTGCAGAGGTTTTGTGATTTGCCTTTGGTACATTTTAAAACCAATTAAGTTGGAGGTGGAAAGGGATCTGTTAAAGAACAGAGGGAAATTGTATTCTCCTGTGTTTAAAATGAGAAAAAAAATTTCTACATACATTTACTTTTTGTGGTGGTAACACTGTCCATGGCTCTATAGAATTTGCTCTTCATTTCCACAAAACACTCTTTGGGTCTGATTCCAACTAACATGGACTCCTACACTGTAAAGAAGCCCTGAACTCTGGCATATGCAAGAAAGTCTCCAAGCAAATTGATCTGTCCCAAGGCTTAAAACTGAGGATGAAACAAAATTTATCCTCTGATATCCCACTAATTCTGATTAATTAAAATTTGGCGGCTTACCAAGCAGCCTAGCAAAATCTTTACCTATGTGGGAGAAATTCAACAATATTTTTAAAAACTGTTTAGTAAAAAAAATCCAAGAAAATATAGAACAAGCTTCCTCTGAATATCTAGCAAGTCACATGCATGGGGTAAAGGTCATGATATCTCAGATTCTGTTTCTAATGTCAACATACATATTAATTATTAAAAAAGCAGGTGAATTTTGTCAGCTTTTTAGTATAATTTATTATTTTGAATAACTGAGCTTGTGAGAATTTATTTGTACATTTAAATCCACGTGTACTCACCACATCCAATTTGCTACCAAGTACAGACATGACTACTTAACTTATCATGAGTATGTTTTTCAATCCATTCCTGATGCTGTATGTATTTTGTAAACGTCGTGAGAGATCCCATTTTAAAGACACCATTGTATGGCAAAGAAAAATTATTGCTGTTTTATTCATCCTCTTTTCAGTAATTCAGTAGATTTATAAGCTGCTAAAAAGTTAAATTTCCTTTACAGATGTGCTTTTATTTTAACTGCATTTAAACAAAGAGAATGGGTGTGTAACTTATATGTCATAAAAATAGTTTAATGCTGCATACATTAACATTATTACATGTCTGGAAATTGTATGCTCAAATTTCCTAGAAATAAACTGTTTCTACAAAAAATTACCTCAAATTTCTATATAATTAATTATTTTTCTCATGCCCCCCCATTCAGCCAAAGATCCTGATGTCTAAATATCTACAGTGAATCCCCGCTGCATCGCGACCTCTCAATTACGACCTTGTGCATTTGAGATGTGAATTTAGCACAGTTTTGATACCACCATTTGCGAAATTTTGCGGCTCACACATGTTCATTGCCTCTGCTCCACTGAGGGGTGGTGCCGGAGCACCCTGTGGGGCGGCCAGGAGTCCCGCTGTCCCCTGTT
>WEKX01029622.1:53271-90749 GCA_013390025.1 Pitta sordida | reverse complement strand
AGAACCCAACATTTAGACTTATTAACCATTCATTCACCTCCTACTAAACCTAGGCCAAGCCGAGCCAATGTTTCATATCAGTCAGATTTTGTGCATTTGCTTGCTTGGACAGGTGGTTGCAGTGGTGGTGCTGGCTCATGTGCAGCCGTGTCCTCCAGAGGGAGACCAGCCACGGCCCCATGGTAAGCTCCGCTCCGAGTGAAGAGCCCAGTGTGAGCCACGACACCCCCCTGGTTTAAATACATCTCTCTTTTTTCACCAATTCCCCCATTGGCTCCCATCTTGGGCAGCCAAGAAGTCCCTGTGGTGGCGGCACTGTTCTGACCCATCACACAGCGCAGGGAGATGTGAGCAGCCTTGAAGGCGGAGTAGGCCAGGGCAGGTCAGGTCTGGTCAGCCCCAGCAGCTTTACAGGTGGAGCAGGCCAGGTTCAGACAGCCCCGACAGCCCCACAGTCAGGGCAAGTGGGGTACGGACAGCCTGGGCAGCCTCGCAGGCAGAGCGGGCCGGGTCCAGACAGCCCTGGGCAGCCTTGCAGGTGGGGTGGGCCAGCACAAGCCGGGTCTGGGCAGCCCCAGGCAGCCTTGCAGGTGGGGCAACCGGGGCTGAGGCAGCCTGAGCAGCCTGTGAGGTGGACCAGGAAGGGGCAGAAGCTCTCCTGACCCATCACACAGTATGGGTATGTGCCAGGAACATCCCCCTGGCATCCAGGGGCTGAGGGTAGGCAGGGCAACAGGCTGGGCTTGTTTACATATTCATTAGCTTATTTACATAGTGTATCTTTGTGGCTTGCACTGCGCACACCCAGATGGGAATTATCACAGAAAAAAACCTGTGATGGATTGAAGTGGCAGGGGTCCACTGTATTACAGTAACACTTCAAATATCACAGGGGTTCAGTTCTGACAACCCTGCATGAAATGCGAAAATGACGAAATAGTTCAAGAAACCTGGTTGCTGCCTGGTTAGTTCTTTACAGTACTCATGCTGGTGCCATGCTTAATGACACATTTCATTTCAATTTAAAATTATAAAAAGATGTACACTGTATACCACCAAAATCCCACAAAATAGCAAGGAATCCACAGAACATATTTCTAGGGGAAAACCTGCAAAGCAGTAAGGTAGTAAGAGTCAAAGCGCGAAATAGCAAGGTATTACCAAATAAGAATGTTTAGCTTTGCATAAGGATCTGAACATAAATGATTTATCCTTTGTGAGATGAGCGAAAAATACACAAGTGGTCTCACAATCATAGGTTTGATTTGGAAGTATGAAATGTTCTTCATTTGAATGTAGATTGTAATAATTCTATCTTTTATAAGGTTCTTTTTGATGTTGAGTTTTGATTTTTTTTACATTTCGAACTGAAGTGTTTGTGTTGTAGAAGATGCAAAAAGGTTTTTCTCAGTAATCCCAAAGCTGTCACTCATTTTGCATTAAATTAAAAATTTATTTGCATGATATCAAGTCCCTGATTTTGTTCACTATTTTTGAAGTTAGACATATCTAACATTCTTAGAGAGAAAACGAAAGAAAAAGGAAATAATTTTTTTAAAATTAAAAATATATTTACTCTGGAGTTACGAATTTTTTTGAATTTCAGTTGTCATATGATTTTAAAGAGTTGTCTTCTCAATCAAATTAAATCTAAACTGTAGAACTGTGTTCAGTTTAGACTCAAACAGATGTTTATACTATAGAGCAGAAGCTTCCAGCAAAAGTTTGAGGCAGATCACTGGAGAGAGCACTCGTGGCACTGGCCCCGCCCCCACCCCGCTCGCACAGCCAGCCCTGTCCCTGGTCCCCCCTCTGCCGCTCGCACAGCAAGCTCAACCAGCCCCGGGCCCCCCCGCTGGCACGGCCAGCACAGCCAGACATCTGAAACCGTCCTCCAGACCTTATTAGGGGAGGGGGCATGGCTATGGGCATGGCATACTTGACTACACAGGGGTCGCTATCTTCGCGGATTCCAACACTCGTGTGAGGAGAACCAGACCCAATAGCCCACGAGTAACAGGGGATCACTGTATCAAGGTTCCCAAGAGCACATAAAAACATGAAAACACAGCTAAATATTTGCAGTTTACTATGGTCCAAAGTTTCTGGTTTAGATAGGGTCAGATGCAATAGTATTTGTGTTTTGATAATACTAAATGTTTAACTGCTTCAGAAATTACCTAAACCCATGTAAACTTTTGCTGACTATGACTCTGCAACAAGGAATTTCTATAACCTAACCGTGATTTGTTAGAAACCATCATTTACTATTTTCTCTGAATCCGCCTCCAGGCATATTCGTGTGATACTTTCTTATTCTTCTGCTGGAAAGTTAAATATACATTCATTTCCTTTTCAGCTTCTCCGTATGAACATTTGTATTCTCAACAGTCTCCCCCCTCCATTCCCACTTCTTTTCTAGACTGAAGCATTATTGTCTCATATATCACATCTTGTAAGCAAACTATTGCATAGCTTCAGTAATGCTCATTGCCATCCTCTGGCAACATTCCAAACGTAACCATGATAAAATACTGTCATTCCATTACATGAAGTTTCATGTTCTTTTTAAATCTGATTCTTGACTACTGCTGGTGACAATGCTATGAAAATGTTTACTGTTAGGCCCAAAATGTGATAATCGTCTTCTTTATGATATACTTAAGAGGACTAATGCTTTACATAGTCCCCTTGACACGCTTAACAGAACTACTTCCACTACTTACAGATGATTTCCCCAGCTCATACATTGATTTATCCATTGCAGTGTTTGAATATAACACATGAATACTCATAAACTGTGTTTTTACAATTCATCTGAAACCTAAGTTAGGCCTGAGAAGCACTTTGCAAACTCAGAGAAGCATCTGTGGACCAGCAAATCCTCATGGACAGGCTGCACCGCTGATTTTTTTTTTTTACCTTTTTTTCCTATAAATTTAACTTTTTTCCATATGGTAGAAGAGACTCTTCAAGCAGTACTGTTCTAAACTTGACAAATGTCTTAAAAGTAAGACTACATATGGATCCTTTTCTTGCTTGCTACGATATATTGTCTACAAAAGTACAGAAATAGTACAATGCCCTTGATGAAAAGTGCTTTTTTATATGAAAATGGAAGAATTCTATTCAACATAAATATCTGGCCTTCATTGCCTATGCATACCATCTGAGAGGAAGGAATGGAACACTGAATAGTTAACAAAGGTTCTATGAAACTACTTCAACACATTCATTTTTTAAGAGTTAAGGTATTACCTTTCTATGCAAGTAACATGCTTTATAAGAGGAAGAATGTCATAGGAAAGATATATCTACTCATAGATTTATTGCTATTTTAAGTACGTTAGTAAAACTGGTTCTGTACTGAAGTTTTTCAACAAAATACTGCTATAATACATTATCTCTGGAAAAGGTCACATTCATTATAACAGTGAGTACTCACTTTTCCACCCAAAGTACAGAAACTGTTTTTACATCCATCTTCTGTGCTTTCCTCCATGTAGTCAAACGTCCATCTTTGAAGACTACATGGGTCACGTGCTTGTTCAAAGTTCTCGAAACCTGCAGAAGTGCACAGAGAGCTCATCTGTAGTTTATTTTTAGTGCATACAACATTAGCATAAAACCTCATTCTACATATTATGTCAGCGACTCTTTTCCACCTTTGCAAGAATCCTCAAGCAATCAAAACTCAAGTCTCATTCCTCAAGCCAAAGAAGGAGAGCAGGCTAGAGTAGCTTTTTGTTTGAAGTTTTTCTCTAGGCTACCATTTTCAGCTACCTACTCTAACTGTTATCACTAATCTGGTACTTATGTACTTATGTAGTGCAACATAATTTCTTATGCAACAGCCAATACAGAAAGCAGATGCCACTATCCAAAGAAGTAACAAATTACATTATTCATTCCACCAAGAACTCAGGCTTAAAGAACACAGCTAACCTAACTCTTTAAACCAAAGGGAAGTTTCTGAACTAGTGAAGGGGCATGACCACTCCTTTTCAGACACAGGGATCTGCTAAATAGGCTCATCTACATCTCCCTGCACCACTCATAACATCTGGCTACTTTGACCAATTTGAAGAATTTTGAAGCCTTATGCTTTCGTCATATCTTTTATGAGAAAAATCTATCATTCTGTAAGAGTCAGTCTGACCGACTCTTACACATCCTCAGATTTGAATTACATACATCTGATAGTACAGCATATAACAGGAAATATTTGTTACTTGAGTTACTTACTCAGAGCTGTGTTTGCTTTTATAATAAACCATTTATCCTACTGTTCTGTCACATTCTCTCAGCTTATTTCATACAGAAAGAGAGGATTTGGATCAGCAAGCTTTCCTAAATTACAGCAAAATAAATGTACACATGCTCACTTAAGGAGAACTGGGAGTTGACGCAAATGCTTTTTGGAGTGTGATGTGGGCTGTAAAAATCTTCATTAACCAGTGATAATGTGCAAGAAGGGAAGATGTGAGTTTAACTTTGGTCTCTGATTGAAATTTTACAGCTGGCAATTAAACACCTATTGCACCTACAAGTCAACTATATTTGGTATGGAAAAAATCACCGAGACACTTAAGACATATTTTTACTTGCACTTTCTGGGACTGAACCACATTTGTGGGAAAGTGAATAAAAGAGTAAAATGTCATGGTACTTGAGTTGGAAAATGTTTTACTAATAACAGGGCAGCTGCCTAAAAGTTAAAGAAAACAAAGCAACATAAGGTACATGCACCTAAACCACAGGTTTGCCCACAGTACTGGCAAGCCCAATCCTTCACAAGAAACACATGGCATCACATTAATATGCAAAGAGGTTTAGAGATGCAGAGAGGCTTTAAATGCATTTCTCATCTGTCAGAAACACGAATTTCACAGCACGTTGATCTGTTCTCAGGTCTGTGATTTTCTTCTTTCCTGCCTTTTAAAAACTCATACTAAAAAGAAATATTACATGACAAGCAGAACAAGCAAGCTAGTTTGTAATTAAAAGTTTTCCTCTTCTATTTGTTTCAAAATAGTCTCCTTACTTTTGCTCCCATATCAAGAAGTAGCTGTTCAAAGGTTTTTGAGTAATTTTCTGTTCTGTTAGATGACCAAACTTCAACAAATGCAGAAACACCTGGATCAGAAGAGAGAAAATAACAACTGAAAAAGTATATGAGATGGTAATACTGGTTAAACTGGCTTTCCAATAAAATGTTGTTTCTATACATATCGTATTCAGTTGCAAATATATCTTTTAGTAAGCTGAAGCAAACTTTCAGCGGCAGGAAGTTTCTTTTTAAGTGTATTTATGTCCCTTAAATTAGTTTGTAATGGAACTAACTTAGAAGTCTGACACTAGTTAAAGAAATTTTCACTTCATCTATTTAAAACACACTACCAGGTTAACAAGCAATGCATTATCTTTACATGACTGTTTACTCTTATCCTTATTTAACCACTGCGAATCTTCAAGTAAATCAAAAATTTGAAGAAAAGTTGATGTACACCAAGTTACAGAACAAAATGAAATAATCAAAATAGAACTATTCCTTCCAAAAACTCCCAGAACACTCTCCAGAAATACGACTTAATAGTTTCCAATTGACTTAAAATTTCACTTTATTTCTATTGAACCACTCAAAATTAGGTATATACAACAGGGACCAATAAAAATTTCATGTCACTTGCCTTACCATAACTTTAGGTATTCATATTCAAGTAGCTTCTTTTATCAAGTAGATTAATAAACTCTTCAAGGAATGAAATCAGCCTTGATTGAGAAGGTTTTTAAACAACCAAACACAGAAGTACTGACACGGAGGGATAAGCAAATAAAACTCGTAACAATCCCTTCATTAATTTTACTTAAAATGGGCACTAAAGTGACCTACAGTTCCACTGGCTGTGCCACTTTCCTATTTTGAATCAGGAAAGTTCCAGAAACTGGAACTCAGCTCACCAAAACCAACTCTACACAAACTGCAGGCCAGCCAACTCTCAGCACTCATGAATAAATTTGAGAATTTCAATTCAAAGGGTCAAGCTTGGCAAATATTGCTTGATTATCTTAGTTACTGCACATCCTGCTAATTACTAAGCAGTGCCATCTGTCTTCCTTCTAAATGAAAACAAGAATAACGCTCCAACAGTAGAAGTACTCTGATAAAGATTCATATATTTTTACATCTGCTAGATATATTTCTGATAGACAAGAGAAATATGGACCATGAACCACTTCCTTCTCCAAGGCACTGGGAAAAATCTTCTGATCAGTACTATCACTTCAGATATACACAGGAACCCCAATGCACTTTCAATTGTCTCCATTCTACTACCAGCTTTTGCCAGAGTTACTTTTTTCCTTGATTATTCCATTGTGAAAAACACTGCACTTGCGTTTTGAAAAATAGTATCTTCCTCTTACAAGAAATATTTCAGACCTCTCATAGATAAAATTCTCCGAGAAAAACAGACGGGAACATTTCAGTCAAGGTAAAACTAGGAACTCAGAGGAAGGCTACCCCAAAGCTCCACGGATCTGCAGTAGGATTAAAGGCGTATTTTGCAATAATCAGTCAATTTTAGACAATCAAATATACTCCAGCATAAGCCAAGGCCCTTTGTAGTTTTTGTACAGGCGATGGAAAGGAAAATAAGGAAGCACTTGAAGCTTTTTTGAACTAAAGCAGTCCTGACCAGAGATCGGTTCTTGTAAGAACCCAACTTATGCGTAGGTCTCCAATAAGGCGGAGATCGCTGGGGAAAGCGGCCATCAAAGGGCAACTTGACAGAGACGCCGAAGAAAGCCAGGCCTGCCCGGGGCAGGAGGAGCGGGCAGTGCCGGGGCAGCCCCACAGCCCCACACCGGCCCCGGCCGGGCNGGGTCGGGTGTGTGGCAGTGAGCGGCGCGGAGCAGTTCGTGCGGTGCCGAGCAGTTCGTGCGGCCCGCAGCCCTGCGCAGGAAGTCGAGTGTGCTCTGCACAGCTCCGCCCCTGCCCTGCGGCCGGGGAGGCTGGGGGCGGCCGGATGCTGCCAGAAAAAGCGCTACGGAATCAATTAAGTTGGAAAAGAGCTCCGAGAGCATCGAGTCCAACATATGACCAAACTCTACCATGTCAACTAGACCGTGGCACTAAGTACCACGCACATTCTTTCCTTAAACACCTCCGGAGACAGTGATTCCACCAATGCCCTGGGCAGCACATTGCAATATCTAATCATTATTTCTGTGAAGAAATGCTTCCTAATGACCAAGCTACACCTCCCCTACCGCACCTTAATATTATGTCATCTTGTCCTGTCACTGGTTGCCTGGGAGAGTTACCCTCATCTGGCTACAACCTTCTTTCAAGTAGTTGTAGAGAGCGATGAGGTCTCCTCTGATCCTCCTTTTTCTCCAGGCTAAACAACCCCAGCTTCCTCAGCTGCTCCTCATAAGACTTGTGCTCCAGACCTTTCATCAGCTTCCTTGCCCTTGTCCAGGCCTGCCTCGGCACCTCCATGGCATTCCCGAATTGAGAGCCCCAGAACTGGACAGGGAGCCAGAGGTTTTGGAATCACCAGTTCCAAGTACTGCAGAAGAATCACTTCCTTAGTCCTGCTGGCCTCACTAGTTCTGATACAGGCCAGGATGCTTTGAGAAGCTAAACACTAAATGAATTTTCTGTGTTCCTGTTCACCATGAGGAGTCCTCAAGAGGTCTCCCTGAAGAATTTTAGTTTGTAGGAAGGTGCATCAGAGAACTAATAGCCTCTCAACTCTCTGGTGGCCCAAACTGCAGTTTCTGCAGTGAAAAAGCCAGCAGACCAGGGATTAGCAAAGAGCACTATGAGACGATATTTACCAAAGCTTACAAAATTGCTCGACAGCAACTGTACTTTTAACTGTAGTTAGTGCACCCTAGTGGGAACTGGCTTTGGTGCCAGAAGGCTGAAGTGTAGCAAATGTGATACCAAAGGGAGTTAGAGAGACAAACCCCTGTTTTTCCGAGGAAAAAAATGATAAAATGTACAATAAATGAAGGAATTAGTGAGTACAGAATCACAGAATATTCTGAGTTGGAAGGGACCCACAAGGATCATCGAGTCCAACTCTTAAATGGCACCACTGCCTCCCTGGTGGGAATTGAACCCTCAGTTTCCTGCATGAGAGATGGGGACACTCACCACTGTACTAAAGTGGATTTTTTTTTAGTACAAGAAGATTTATCATGAGAAAGAAGGAGCACATCAAGGAAAACAATGCTGCACCATTTTCTTAAACAGCTCAGGAGTTGCTCTGTGGCTGTACAAATCTGATTGTCCTGAAGTCTTTTATGTGCCAGACTCATTTCATTGTCTGAAAAATAATGTAGCAGACATGGAAAAACAACAGAGAAGCACGACAAGGATACTGAGTGATTTTCATAGAAGAAATCACTATTCAGACAAAGTCTTATGAATGGTGGAAGGATGCTGTGCTGGAGGACCTTAGAATCAAGAGTCATGTGCAGAAGGTGGACCTGGAGTGGTGCGTTCCCAATGACAGCTAATGAGCACCAAAAATGATTAGCAGATGGGATCTTCTTGGAAGAGATGTTTCCACATTGCCCTTCATCACACTGTGGAAGTGAGTTCAGTGCTGGCAAACCACATGGTTTCTAGAAGCAAATTCAGCAAATGCATGAAATCCACTTTAAGACTATAAAAAATGTACAAAACCACCTCAGTAAAGCCCTGAACTGTATATTGCTGGAATCCTTGAAGGTAGAGTGAACACTTTGCGTTTTTCTTTCTTTTGTGCTTTATTTCAGTAATTTCCCACTGGAGAGACAGTGCTGACCTAACTGTGGCCACTCTTTCATGGACAGACTCAAATCTTGACCCCCTAGGAGACTACCAAGCAGATGGCTATACCAATGTCATTTAAGATACTGATTTAAAGGAAGTCAGTTGGGACTCAAGGTGTTTGCTCTCAAGCTATAGAAAAGATTTATTTTTGGCCCAAGGAACAGGGTAAGAACATCATTGACCAGCAATGTGTCTCTCAGCCCAGTCAGGTGCCAAAAGCCCAGAAACCAAAGGCAAAAAACCCCACCCCAGGTTTGCCACCTGTCTTTATACCCATGCCTCATACATATGGAAATCATCCATGAATATGTATCCCTTCAGCATTATGTCATAAATTTCAACCTTGCTTTAAGCCTCTGACCAATCAGCTCCGATATTTCACATTCTTAGGATCCAACAGGTTAGGTAACAGGCTTGGCTAAATTAGGTAATAGGTGATAGGTTGGACTTGATGATCTCTCTTTTCCAACCTTACTGATTCTGTGATTCTGTGATTCTGTGATTCTTGCCCCATGTTTTGACTAGGACCATGTTTTGTTTATACTTCAGGACTGGAAAACAAGATTTTCTTACCTTTAATATTGGATGGTAAATTTCAGGCCCAGTGAATGATTTTAACGTGTACTAATTCTTCTAAAATCTTTCTAAAATTCACTAAAATTTTACTGTTTCACTAAAGTCCCCGAATTTCTAAGTTTATACCTACCTCACTAAAATCTGTAAGTTTCTGGATCTTCAAATCAATATCTCAATTTACTATATAATGTTTTAGCATTGGTTCTGTTTGTTTAATTACCAGGGCATTGATATGGCACTAGATCTATGGCATATACTGAGCACAATTTCTTGAGTACTTTGTCTGCTGAACTTGTGACAGACTTCTCTTCCCTTTTGTATTCACTATGTGTATTAAGTGACGAATCAATCTACACATGTATATTCATTTGTATTTACCTATCCTTTGTACTTCTTTGTGCACTTGGTTTTAACCCACAAACACAGAGTATTACCCAGCACTCTGGGACAAGAACAGCACAGTGTTCCTTAGCTCCTGTGCTGAGCACTACGAGGTCCCTCTGGATGCACAGCAGAAAGGAAGGAATCTGTTGGTCAGGATGGTGGTCCCTGTTCTGTCAAAGGAATGATCCCAGCCTTGTCAAAGTTCCAGTCCTCCTCTGGATCCATCAAGTGTTGTAGCCCAAGGTGTCAGGTGTGCACTGCACTGCTGTGTCAGCTGCTACAAATGATTGATTAACAACAATCCATCGGAAATTACACAGAGGGTGTAGAATACACAATTTTGGTTATACCCACATAGTGATAAACTGGTCCTGGCCCCTGTAACTAGGACATTCATTCACTATGTTACACAGCATTTTGCTAGGCACTAATGAAATATTTTTACTGAGGTTCTCAACTGCCTGAAGGAAAAGGGAGTCTAGTCTTAATGCAGTGTCCATGAACATTGATCTGAAGGAGATTCCAGAAGCGGAGGTAGGGGAGATTTAAATGTATACTGGAAACCCTCAGTAAAAAAATCCACAGGCTGTGCTTGAGTCTTTAGGTGAAAGATAGTAGCAGGTTTTATAGATACTAAAGGGAAATGTGCTGAAATGTACAATTATACCTGTATACTCTGATTCTACACTGGCAGAGAGAATGAAGAATAGTAGCTACAAGAAGATGTTACATTTCATTGTCAGAACAGACTAGGACTACTCATGAGAATACTGGCCTTGAGATGTCCACCTTTTTATTACAGAAAGAAATACACACAATGGTGAAAGTATCTCACAGATTTACAATTTTTTCGTAAACTGTTGAAGTTTTGACCTCAGAGTTACTTCAGGCTTTATGAGATGGTGACTAACCTTCAGAATTCCACAGGTAGTTAATAGCTGTCTGTTCTTACTTGGCATTTTCATCCTGTAGCACTTATAAAAAGCAGCAATATATTTTTACAGCTGCTATTTTGCCAGTTTGAATACATCAGGCTGTTTTAGCTTTCTAATGAATTCATTCATAATGAATTTCTGAAAATGACAACAGATGTCTTACTTACACTGCGTAAGTACCCTCTTAGTTGACTTGGGGTTTTGCTTGATCAAATGCAATTTCATGGTGTCTGTAAAGGAATGTAGCATCAACTATTAGATTGACATGATTTCTGTACAGTCAGCACTTACTAGGACATACAGGTCCTAGTATGCTGCACAGTGAAGAAAGAGTTTTACAGGTAAATTATACAATTTACTGAAGAAATACTTGAGAATACAGCTCCTTTCTATATTTTCTTTTTTAAAAATATATTTTACCTTTCAAAAATGACTTGCGTTGTTGGGGGGTTTTTTTCAGTTTTTCAGGTTGTTGATGGATGCCTGGCAAACAAATAAGGAATGAGATCAGAAGTTAAGGGGGTTTGACAGTGATAAATACACATCGTCTGACAAGCATATGCTAAAATATTATATAGTAAATTGAGATACATCTTAAATGGCATTGGTGTATCCATCTGCTTGATGAAATAAAGCACAAAAGAAAATTAAAACTCAAAGTGTTCACTATAACTTCAAGGATTCCAGCAATATACAGTTCAGGGCTTTATGAGGGAAAGGTGGTAATTCAAAAGATTCCTTCTCAGACAGCCCTTAATTTATTGATATAAATTTTATTATAAAATTTTATTATTAACGATAGTCTGATTTTGTGTCTTGATTATTGGACGGAGTTTGTTTCTTTGTTTGGTTGGCTTTATGAGCCTGTTTCCAATTTGGGCAAATAACAGCTTTAAACTTTTTTTTTCTTCTCATTCTTAAATTTCCAAGTGGGAGTTATGTGCCAGATAAACTGTAACAGCTGGGGTGCATTACTTCCTCTAAAGTAGGAAATCCCAGTCGATGGATTAAAATTTGTGGTTTTAATACCTGAACACTTGTATAACAATTGGAGTTATCACCTCTGCAGTGCTAATTAACCATTACAGATGTAGAGGTGGGAAGGAGTGCTTGGAGGAGGTAAAAACTTGCATGCTGTCTTCATGAAAAAAGCTCCAGAAAGCAGCTCTGGTTGTTTATGTCAACTATCATAGTCTTCTCTGAGAAGGCAGACTCCTCATTTTCTCAGTAGGCTGAACAGTTCTTTTCTGGGCCTGTTTCAGTTTGAATATTTATTTTGTAGGTAGTACACAAAATTGTAAAGTGTTTCTGCCATGTATCATGCAGTTCACAGGTTCACAGGTTATTCTGAGTTGGAAGGGACCCTCAGGATCATCTAGTCCAACTCCCCACCAACTAGACCATGTCACTGAGCTCCTCATCGAGTCTTCCTTTAAACACCTCCAGGAATGGTGAATCCACCACCTCCCTGGGCAGACCATTCCAATGAGCGATCACTCTCTCTGTGAAAAACCTCTTCCTAACATCCAGTCTAAACCTCCCCTGGCATAGCTTAAGGCCATGTCCTCTTGTTCTGGTGTCGTCAGCCTGAGAGAAGAGATCCACATCCACCTGACTGCAACCTCCCCTCAGGTAGTTGTAAACAACAATGAGGTCACCTCTGAGCCTCCTCTTCTCCAGGCTGAACAACCCCAGTTCCCGTAGCCGCTCCCCATAGGGCTTGTCCTCCAGTCCGTTCACCATCCTTGTTGCCCTTCTCTGGACCCTCTCAAGCAGCTCAACATCCTTCTTAAACTGGGGAGCCCAGAACTGGACACAGCAGTTATTATGGGATTGCTAGATATATTTTACATAATTCACGCTATGAACCTTTTTTCAGGACCACATAATTATTCTGTGATAGGCTAATATTTTCAGCTCATGAGTTCTGGCATTGTAGCTGCTTGTTTTTTACTTTGCATTTCATTGCATTCCAATATGCGAGCACATCCAGTTGTTTCTACATTCTTTTCTGCCTCTGTTTTGATAAAGTCTCTGTTCAGGCCATCTACATATTTCATTAGCGCACATGTTTTTATTTCCAAGCTCATAATTAAAATAGTAAGTAAGATGGAATCTTAACAGTACATAAGACTTAATTAGAGCTACGACTGGATCTTAACTGTATCTTCAGGATCTCCATTGGAATCTTCTTTAGTTCTCCCCATAATGTGACCCATCTTATGCCTATTTACCTTGACCACTTTGGACTTCTCGAACAAGCTCCCTTCTTCTTTTTCATATGCAGTAATAACGTAACACACATCAAATAGTTTATTAAAATAACATAGATTTGATATTTGTTACCTTTGTCTAGAAAACAATTTTCTTACGAAAAAGTGGTACAGTCAGCACTCTTGCACTTCATGCTCCCCATATTGTGGCTTCAGATCTTAGCGGCATGATTTTTTAGCAATGAAGGAGACCCCTTCTTGCAACTGTGCATGCACGACCTGTGGTGGCGGCTCCACTTTGCCGCTGCTCCCCTGGGCTCTGCCACTTCTCCACTCCCACCCCGGGCACAGCCGGGGCTCCGCCGCTTCGCCAACCCCCCGGCATGGCCACCACAGCAACCGATACACAGCAACACAGTGCTGAAACAGTGGTGGGGATCGTCTGAGGGTGCGGGGCAAGGTTGCATATTAATGAGCTGCCATTCAACGCGGAAGTAGGGTTTCACGGAGCCGGATGAAGACCGTGGATCCACATATAGGAAACATGACTGTATATGCTAGCATGATCTCAGGAATCCTGATTTATGCAACTGGCAAATTTTTCCCTTCACTATGCCATATGTTGCCCCTAAATGCCTTTTTCTTTCTCATATTCTAGTTGGTATAAATGTCAGCAAAATTATTCCTGACCAGTTAGCCCCTGGAAGACATGTTTGGGCCCAGAAATAACCACCTCCAGCCTGAACTGACTTTTGAGGACACACAGTAGAATTATAAGCCAGGAAGCCAGCTGAAAGTGGTGATAATACAGCTCAAAATTGGGACTCTACAAGTGAAAGAAACTCTGATGTTGCCATTTTTCATACCACATAGTAATCTGACATACATGCTGGCAGTAGCTTGTGCTGAACTGTTGTAAATAAGATAGAGGAGTCACGCCTCAGTAGCCATAGAGACATTCTAGTCTCTGCTTCTCCACAAGCAGAATGCCTCCTGAGATTGCCAACAGTGGCTTGTTTGTTTTTCTGTTTTTATCCTTTGACTGATACTTAAAAAGGCATATTTTAACTTCCCACTTCTCTTTTACAGAGTAGTTCAATCTAAAAGGACAAGAGGAATTTTTTATCTCATATTTTCTCTATTTTAATATATACAATGTAGACTATTAGTATATATTAATAAACTAAGAAAGAAAAAGGGTTTTTTAAATAGCCACTGTGAACAATATTGGGGTAAAAAAAGTTGCATATGCTTGTCAGGTGGATGTGTATTTATCACTGTCAAAAAGCCTTAACTGCTGATCTCATTCCTTATTTGTGTTTCATGGAATAAGGAAAAAAATATGAAGGACATTTATTTCCTGTCACAAAGGAAGTGTAATACTATTGATCACGTAGTCTTACAAAATTTTTGAATGTTCTCATCAATGAGATGATTTTGTTCCTCTTCCTATATGATATTCATGATTAAGAAAATGACATGAATTATTTAAATATGAAACCTTCAGGAAATGAAAAAGCAGTTAATTTTTTTTCTTTCAGTTGAGGCAGTGACACAAATTTTATTTTCTCTTTCTACTCTGTAATTTAAGAAATCACTGTTTTAAAATCCACAGCTAATGTGCTGACACAGCACCAGCTTTATTTTGAGTTTGTGAAACACTGATAATAGGATAGAGACATCTACTTGTTAAATTTTAACTTACCTGGTAAGAATGTCTTTGACATATTATGACCCCAAAGGATTATCATGGAAGAAAAACACAGTTCCACGCTGAAAAATTACAGCCCATTGTGCAGTTGAGAGCATGATTCAACAACATGCTAATAAGCAGGTGTCTGTGCTGTTCATGCTGGTGAGGAAGGCTTATGCACTTGCCCTCTGAACAGTTTTCACCACCTGCAGTTCAGGCTGCGACTGCAGCTGTGGAGGGGTGGGAAAAACAATTTATCTGACCTTTGTGCATGAAGTTCTGTGCTGAAGGTTTGTGATTTTCCCAAGCAATGCAGAACTAGACTACTGAGCACAGGCTGCTTGCGTCTGCATCTCTGTGGAGATGCAGATCCAGACCATGGAAGATGGCATTAATGATGGATATCCAAAATCCTGTAATCTCTTGGCAAGGCAGCCCAAAAGATACTATTTAAAAACATGGTCCTGTTGTGTGTGTTCAGGCAGGTCTTGGTTGTACAGACAAGAGCAATTTAAGAGGTTTCCATATTCCGCTGTGAGCAACACAGCTAATGGGAGTCTCCAGAAAAGTGATGGTAGGGCGAATTTGGAGTTCAGGCTGTGAACTGAGGCAGGAAAGCTGCTGCTTCACATTTGCTGCAGCTGACTCAGCTCCGGAAGCAGTGCACACAGCAAAGAGAACAATTGCAAGTTTGAACTGCTTGTATCTCTCTGACATGGATGACCAAAGGCATCTAAAGTGCATTACTTGCCAACTAGAGCTTCTGACTTGAACACACAGAAAAGGAGCCTTCTGGTACTGTCTGTCTGGAGAGTGGCAGTAAAACAAGGAATATTACTGTGATTGTAACTATAGTTTGCCTGTCTCCCATCAGCAGAGATTGTCTCCCAAGTAGAATATAGAAATTTAAGGTTCAAAGAAGTGTAACTGCCATGAGCAGAGATATGCAATAGATTCTGTATGGTTTAGTGAGCCTCAAAATGGCCTGAAAAACAGGTGGGTGGAGGTGTGCGTGTGTAAAAAGGGGTTTACAAAATGATGAGTGACCTGGAGAGTGATGCTGGGGAGAGGCAATTCACTCTCACTTCCCAATAAAGAAGTACAGGTGAAACGAAATCAGTAGAAGGAATATTCATAAATAAACATGTTTTTTCCACACAAGAGGAGCTTAAACTCTAGAACTCCTTCAGCTGGATGTTGTGGCTGACAGGTGAGGTACCACATATTTCACAATTATACCTAGTTCAGGAAATCCTGAAACCATAAATAGGCTGGGACTCTATATGAAACAGCTTACTGGGTTAGGTAAACTCTGATTAAGAATACATATTTTTATGTTTCTGAAGTTCCAAGTAGTGAGATCCTTGATGCTGTAAGAAAGGAATCCATGAAATGNATAGCGGTGCATGGGGTTGTTATGTCCAAAGTGAAGAACCTGGCACTTAGTCTTGTTAAACCTCATACTGTTGGAGTCTGCCCATTTCTCTAACCTGTCAAGGTCCCTCTGAAGGGCCCTCCTACCCTCTGGCAGTTCAACATTTGCCCCCAGCTTAGTATCATCTGCGAACTTGCTGATGATGGACTCGATTCCCTGGGGGGTGTAGGGCTGGATGGTCCTGTGGGTCTCTCCTGGCTCGGAGTGGACTGTGCGCCTGTGAGGGATCTAGGTTTATGTTTACCACTTTGGGGTGTGTGTTCGGTCTCTGTACGGGAGTTAGATGGTGAGTTGGACTAGATGATCCTTGTGGGTCCCTTCCAACTCATAGTATTCTGTGATTCTGTGAAATTTGTGCATGATTGCAACAGGGGAGTGATGTGAGTACTCCTGTGTTTAAGACTGCCATTCAAAGGGACCTGAATGGGCCAATGGGAACCTCATTAAATTCAATACAGATATATCTAAAGTCCTACACCTGGACAGGAAAGTCACCTGGCAGTAATTAAGTGTGATTTGGATTCTTCCTGTACAAGGAAGACATGGGGAAACTGGAGTAAGTTCAGTTAAGGGCCACCAAGATGGGTTGGAATGTGTCCTTTGAGGAGAGACTGAGGGAGATGGGCAACCAAGCAATGGAGCAGGTTCCCCAGAGGACTTGTGGAGTATCCAATCTTGGAGGTTTTCAAGAACCAAATGAACAAAGACCAGGAAAATATTGTCTGAGTTCACTGTTGCACTTGACTAGAAAATCTCCCAAGATGCATTTCAACTGGATATATCCTTTAATTTTAGGAATTTTGAGCTAGATCTCCTCCCTGAAGTATATCAGTGCACGGCGTCTGAGCAACAGTGCCTGTGCAAAGCAGGGGACAGGAGCACATTGCTGAAGAAGGCGCTGAAGCTCATCTGACCTGTGCTGCAGACCAGGACAGTGTTCTAAAGGTGGAAGAAAACACTTGGCCACCAGCAACCTGACATTTTAGAGAAGAACAGGTCTGCTGCCTTCCTGGGACCTTGGTTAAACATGTGATGAGATCTGTTATTCATTTTTCATGATGGCAACAGTGAAGTTGCAACAAGAAGTCTGAGGACAACCAGGAGAAACTTCGGGCCTTGGGACAACTGGTTAAGGGATTGGGAGCATAAGTACTGTACTCCTCTGTCCTTCCATTTGCTGGAAATGATAAAGGTAAAAATTGGAAGAGTCAGCAGAATCAGTACCTGGCTCCAAGCCTATTGTTACTGGCAAGTTTAGGGTGCCTCAACATAAGGAGAACATCAAAGTATTACAGGCAAGACTTAGGAGTAGCAGCTGTGGTTGCTTGGCTTCTTCAGACTAAGAAGAGAGAGCTGAGATATGATCTCACAGCTGTCTACAAGGCAGCCAGCAGAGAGGGAGATGCTCATCTTTCTCCGATGACCAGCAATAGGGCATGAGGGAATGGAATTCAGCTGTGTCAGGGGAATTTTGGATTGGAATTAGGAAAAGGTGAGGGGATGGTTGGTCAATGGAACAGGCTCCTGAGCAAAATGGTTACAACACCAAGCCTGTCAGAGTTCAAGGAGTGGCTGGTCAATGCTCTTAGTCCTATGGTTCAGTTTTAGGTAGTACTGTGAAGAGCAGGCAGTTGGATGCAATGATGCTTATGGGTCCCTTCCAATTTGGGATATTCTATAATTCTGTGAATAGTTTACCATTGGGAATGGTGTCTTCCAGGAAGCTATGAAAGCACTTAAATTTTAGTACAACATTTATAAAATTACTGATGGAGTCAACCGGATTTCTTACTATTTGATGCCATTTTGCATTGTACATTCTAATAAAATGATTGATCTTTAAAATTGGTTGGTTTATTTTAATTCTACTTGTGCATTTCCCCTCTCCTTTTCAAATATGTTTAAACAGCATCTAGAACTAACACCTGCAAAAAGTTTTTTTCATGCTTCCAGCTCTGCTTAACTAATCTACTACCACAGTAAACCAGTGGAAGAAGTACAGCAGAACTAAGTGTAACTCTCAGTAGTGCTACCTGTGAAAGTAGATGTGGGCAAGCAGCAAAGGAACAAATGACAAATATTAGATAAATGTCCATTTATGTTCAAGTAGAGGAAACCCATTTGAGTGTTTTGATTGCTCTTCATATATTTCTGGTCATCAGGTATCAAACTAATCTTTTATGCAATTCGAGTGAAGCCAGTAATGAACACGGACCATCTAATATTAAATGAAATAAAGTTCATAAATGGATTATAAGGAAGAAGGTAAGTGACAGATGGGAGATTTGGGAGGACCAAAGATTAACCCATTTGCTTTTCAGTTGTTTGAAGTTGGATTCTAATTTCTCTTTCATCAAGGCACAACTAGAATATATGTAGATCACCAGAATACCATGAATCCTGTCAGAAGAGTAAGCAACTCTGTCTCAGACTATTCAAAACATAAAAAAAAAAATCAAGAAAAAAGAGTGCTCCATAATTAAGAGTGAGCTACCAATACTTAGATCACTTCGTAGGTATTTGCAATATGAACAGTATTTGTTAAGCAATTGTCCTAGAGTGACTCCATTTTGTATATATATTCCATATCTTTGTGGTTTGGCTTCCGTCTATGAGGGAATTTTGTTGTGGATACTGGTCCTTAGTGACCAAGTTTTCTCTCTCTGTCTGGAAGAGGAACACGTTTACACTCTCTCCCACAGCTGCAATATATAAGGCTTGAGAAGGGCTCCTCTGGCATGTGTGCTGCAGCCCTCAGAGAGCCTCTCGTGGTTTTTTTCCTTGGACATTTCTTTGCTGCACTCCAGCCTCAAGAGAGAGAGGGCCTGCAATCCCTACCCTCCCACTCCCTCCCCGCCGGGGGCTCTTCCTGTTCATCTCCTGCCTTTCCCTCGAGTGCCTACAGTCGTCAGGACCCTGAGCTCCAACTGCTCTCTGGGCACCTGAGGAGCTTCTTTTGGGACTGTCTGGTGGAATTTGACTGAGTTCTGCGGTACTCTTCACATCACAGGACTATAGGATATCTCGAATTTCCCCTCAGGATTGTTTACATCACAGGACTTGTGGGATATCTCAGGTTTTTCTCTCATAACAATAGGTCTTGCTGTTTAATACAATTGTATCTCGACTTGTGTGTTTACTAAAGTAAATAGTTTATATTTTCCACACTTTCCTTTATTTTTTCTGAACCTGGTGAGGGCAGGGGTGGGGGTTTTTTGGTTTGTTGGTTTTTTATTTGTTTGTTTGTTTGGGTTTTTTGGTTTAGCCTCCAATTTGCCTCAAATCCTGACAGCAATAAATCAAGGGATGTGAAAATTTAAAGTGGTATATAGATCTACTGGAAAAGCTGTACAGATCCACAGACTGGGAAACCCATAGATGGATAATAGATGGACTGTTATTTGGTTTTATAAGTCATCCTGAAGTTCTAGATCAAAGATTGTTTTGTACAAAGTTCAAGAATGAGTTAATCTTGAGGTGGTTATCTAACTACTTTAGTTTCTGTATTCTTTCACATCATGCAGATCTGATACAGCATAACACAAAGGTAGACACCATGCTCATTAAGAGATTACTTGTTCTTGCTGTATTATGTTAGTTTCCCACATGTATGTTACATTTCCATATGCAAGTTGATAAAGTAAAAAAGCTATTCTTTCATGCAGCCCAGCAGTTTTACATAACATTTCCAAAACTGACCGCTGTTCATCCAGTTGAAGTTTTCACATCAGATTTTTGTTGGCTGGAAATTAAGGTCTGAGATTCATGAGGATATGGCTAGTCATAAAAATACTTTGGGCATAAGGAGTAGGCTCCAGACACATGGTTATANAGATTCATGAGGATATGGCTAGTCATAAGTAGTAGGCTCCAGACGCGTGGTTAGGCTGATAATTTTGAGTGCCTTACACTTTCAGTGTGGCTAGGAAACAGAACATATTTGTAAAGATATGGACCTATAGAGAAGTCAATTATAGAATTCTTCTGTTAATTTGTAGCACAGCAGCTTGTTCAACAGCTGTCAAAAAGAAACTGTTCTTACCTAAAAACAAGTGAATGAATGATTACCCTTTCTCATTGACACATGAGNATTATCTATTGTAGAGAAAATATAACTTGGATGATGTATGCTTTCCAACAGTTTAACAAGTGCTACAAGTTAGACTCATCATAATTTTCAGTATAGTAAATGTCAAAGGCATTTTGAATTTCACAACACCAAGGATAACATTTGCCTCCTCTTCTTTTAAATGCAGAGACCATAAGTAGTTGGGCACACAACTTTCCTGCAGTACATCCATGATAACATACCTTTGAAGGTGAAACAGGCTTAAACAATTATCTAATTCTATACACACACAATCATACCGTCGTTTGCTGCACCCTGTTAGTGGCAGTAGGCTGTTGGATGTTCATGATTCATAGCTGGCTGCATTCAGGTTAAAGGTAGTATATTCTCTTCAAAGAGCCTTTTTTTTTTTAATAATATTATTTCATTTTAGTCATCTGACCAAGAAAAACAGGGGAGGGGAGGGGCAAGACAAGGAACTCTTGAGGATGAGAAACTTCTTAAGCATGCTTTATTGTTTTAGACAGCACGTTATCAACTACAACCTCATTTTTGACAGCAGTGTTATGCATGACCTCTCTTCTTTGCATTATTCAGTGGTGATCCTTGCTTTTTCTAGATTGTGACCCTGTGTTGTATGAGAAAGGAATTCAGGACTTTAATAATATCTGGCCTCAGAGAGAAAAAGAATATCAACTCCTAGTCCCAGAGCTGTCTGTGATAATAACATCAGAATCACTACACCTTGACAATGAAGCCATGCTATGGCATGTATTGCTCCAAAAATTATGTTTGATTGCTGAACAAAGAAATGAGCATATTTTTGCAGGAGGGGGCAGGGTGGGGCAAGAACGAAGGAAAAAACTTCTGCTAGTAAACAAGCATATTGAGTTTTAGAAAACTAGATCATATCCATCACATCAGAAGAAAGAGAAGCACACCAAAAGATGATCTTTACGTGCATCTAAGCTCATCANACCTATAGAGAAGTCAATTATAGAATTCTTCTGTTAATAGGTTGGACGTGATGATCTCTAAGGTCTTTTCCAACCTTACTGATTCTGTGATTCTGTGATTCTATAATTTGTAGCACAGCAGCTTGTTAAATAGCTGTCAAAAAGAAACTGTTCTTACCTAGAAACAAGTGAATGAATGATTACCCTTTCCCATTGACACTTGAGAAAATGTTTCTAATGTATGTATATTACAGCTGAATGACAAAGTCATTGCATGTTCATGCCCTATGTTGACTTCTTTCTTGGTAAGTTGGTGATAGTCTTAGAAAATATCATCTACCTTGCTCTGAAACAAGACATGTAGAGAAGATTGAATATCTCAAACTGTTAATTGGTTTGGAAAAATGAGGCCTACATCGAACATTTTCACAAACAGCAGAGCATTGGGGCAAAGAAATAGCTCTTTACTCTCTCATGGAGGACTTGCAAGTAGCAGGAAAATCGTGTCAGACAAAAAGGAAGTGAATATATTGTTAGGAGAAAAGTTGCATTGCTACACTTGCTCAAATAAAAAGTACTATATAAAGTCTCAAATGGGATTGTAAAAGAATTCATGCTCTAGGAATATAGTCAGTGATGTGGATTTCATCTGCTTTGTCTTCCAGTTGGAAGAAGGAGTTATTACTGGCAAAATATTGGGTTATAAAAAGGATTTTAATGTCTCTTAAGGCTGAGGAAGAGACAAAGTGTTCCTAGAGGAAGAAACTTTGGGAGCTGCAAAGTTTAGAAGAAACAATAGGATGAGTGAGGTCTGTGTCTTTTAGAATGAGGTCTAGGTCTTTTTTACTTCCTATAAGGAAAACACAGGATACAGTACGTTATGTTTTATTATAGAGAAAATATATATTATATTAATATATACATATAATATATATTAATATAGATAATATTAATATATTANCATGATTCATAGCTGGCTGCATTCAGGTTAAAGGTAGTATATTCTCTTCAAAGAGCCTTTTTTTTTTTAATAATATTATTTCATTTTAGTCATCTGACCAAGAAAAACAGGGGAGGGGAGGGGCAAGACAAGGAACTCTTGAGGATGAGAAACTTCTTAAGCATGCTTTATTGTTTTAGACAGCACGTTATCAACTACAACCTCATTTTTGACAGCAGTGTTATGCATGACCTCTCTTCTTTGCATTATTCAGTGGTGATCCTTGCTTTTTCTAGATTGTGACCCTGTGTTGTATGAGAAAGGAATTCAGGACTTTAATAATATCTGGCCTCAGAGAGAAAAAGAATATCAACTCCTAGTCCCAGAGCTGTCTGTGATAATAACATCAGAATCACTACACCTTGACAATGAAGCCATGCTATGGCATGTATTGCTCCAAAAATTATGTTTGATTGCTGAACAAAGAAATGAGCATATTTTTGCAGGAGGGGGCAGGGTGGGGCAAGAACGAAGGAAAAAACTTCTGCTAGTAAACAAGCATATTGAGTTTTAGAAAACTAGATCATATCCATCACATCAGAAGAAAGAGAAGCACACCAAAAGATGATCTTTACATGCATCTAAGCTCATCAGTGCTTCTGGTTACAAAGAGAAAATCAGGAACATGATTAAACTGAAATGCTTTAATGGGGAAAGCCATTTCTTCATTTTTTAAAACTAGTTTTACATCACTTTTCAATCTCAACTGAGTTTCAAAAGTCAGATAGAAACTAAAAAGAAAGTACAGCTAGCAATTTTTGCAATAGTTCTATTTTACATGATAGGAACATTACTCTTGCTCTCTTGATCTGAAAGTAGGCTATCTGACCAAAGGAGATAAAGACATTATTTACTAAATTCAAGAGTAACCAAAGTGATTCATAGATAATGACCAAAGGGTTTTGCTTCTGAATATAAACAGGTACGTACTAAAAATGCAGCATGGAGTTCATGTAGACATTTTTACTTTTTCATGTGAGAAACTTGCAATGATATATTTTCAAGATGTCAGGAGAGCCAGCTGTTTTCTTAGTCTGATTTCATCCTTCCTACTTCTCTGAAGCGTAGGAATGCTGTAAAAATTAATTAGTTTGTGTTTGTTTATTGCCTTTATTCTAGGTGCCCTTATGTACTGTAATATTTAGCAGAAACATTTCAACTCAAGTTTCATTGTTTCAAGAGGTTATAATTGATTGTTCTAAAACGGTGCAGCTCTGCTGTTTTGACCAGGATGTCAGTCTGAGCATGGAGTAAACAGGATGAAGTTGTACATGTTTTTAAAGAAAGAACTTTATCTCTCGTCAACAGTATGTACAACAGAAAAAGAGGAAACAGAGAGATTAAGACAGTTTTGGAGAAATGAGAGGAATAGCAGGGAAGGAATATGGCTGAAGTCCAGGTCTGATTGTTAGGAAGGAAGCNTGGCAGTTCAACATTTGCCCCCAGCTTGGTATCATCTGCAAACTTGCTGATGATGGATTCAATTCCCTCGTCCATATTATCAATAAAGATGTTGAACAGTGCCGGGCCTAACACTGATGCCTGTGGAACTCCACTAGTGACTGGCTGCCAGCTGGATATGGCACCATTCACCAACACTCTCTGAGCTCGTCCATGCTCCAAGAGTTTCTCCTGAAGCTTACCATGGGAACCTGTGTCAAAAGCTTTGCTAAGGTCCAAGTACACAACATCCACGGCCTTTTTCCATCAACCAGGCGAGTCACCAGATCATAAAAGGAGATTACATTGGTCACTTTTGGTTACTTGTTTTTTGCTGCCTCAAAGAATATGTGATTTCATTCCTCCCAGTCCACTTATTAAGCCTATTTATTTTGGAACTTAGAATTTTTTTTTTATTTGTCCCAGACCAATAACTGAGCCTGTTTAGTTTTTAACTTCAATATTTTTTACAACCAAGGGCAAAAAATAGGCTTGTTATGAGACAGTTTTTCTTCTGTGTGCTACTGTCTTTCTGGATTCATTAAATTGATGTCTAGAATATAGTGTAGGTCTCCATGTACCATTGCATATTCGGCCTTAGGAGGTTTTTAAGTATGAAGGTCATTTTCACTTGGGAAACTGTAAAAACGATACAATGACCTTCTTAGTTCTCCTGCTAGACTCTTTCATGGGGAGGTTTATTTAGGTCTCTTTAGTTTTTGTATTAAGTTTTTGCCAAGTGCTTCTTTTCTTCAGGTGTTAATATACAGTTGAGTCTCCTATATGACTGAGCTGTGGTCTTAATCGGGTACCGTGAAGCCCTACTTTTGCATTGAATGGCAGCTCATTAATATGCAAATTTGCCCCGCACCCTCAGACGGCTCCCCGGCACTGTTTCGGCACTGTGTTGCTGTGTATTGATTGCCACGGTGGCCATGCTGGGGGGGTGGGGAAGCAGCAGAGCCGCTGTGGCCGGGATGGGTCAAGCGGAGCAGCTGAGCCACCACCACGGCCGGGACAGGGCAAGCAGAGCGGCCGAGCCGCTGCCGTGGCTGTGAGGGTTGATTTGCATATTCATGACTGCCTAATTAAATATTCATGTGTGCCAGGTCGCGCGTGTGCAGTTGCAAAAAGGGGCCTCCTTCATTGCTAAGAAATCATGCCGCTAAGATGTGAAGTTGCAATATGGGGGGTGTGAAGTGCAAGAGGGTTCACTGTATATACTGCATGGAAGTATGCTGACAAACAACAGAATTCATAGGTAAAATTACCCATTTTAAATTTTAAGTGGATAGTCTGCAGTATTAGTCTGCAAGTGAGCTGATTACAACAAAGATCCTGACTCTGCACTTTCTTTCAGTCTGCATAAAATATGTCTGCTGCATTCAATAAAGAGAATGCAGCTGAAATTGGGACTAAAAATCCTGAATATGTCCCCTCTAACACTGCAAAAAGAAAATACTACAGCTAAAAATGAAAAGCTCAACCCTAGTGATAGCTTTAGGAAAGGCCAAAGAGCCATGAGTGTGTATTCCAAATTAGCAAGCTGTATTTTAGCGATTTGTTACTTTCCCTTTTGCTGAGGACTTTGACAGCGGCTGACTGTGCTAGCAGGTCTCACTCACATCTCTGAGAACCGGGCAAAGGAATTCCTGGGATCATTCCTGGGATCATCTGTCTAGTTACCTAATCCTACTTGCAAACAGACACAGTAGAACCAAGCAAATCAAATATTCTAAGTTCTTCATTGTTTCTTCTTGCTTTTATGTAGGAAAAAATGTTAAACAGTACAAAGAGAGCTCATGCCTAAATATACATAAAGCAATTATGATTGTTTAGCATCTTATTGTTAATAACACTGTTCAAAAAGTATACTACTACTGAGTACATACTAAGTATGCACTACCAGTACATACTTTTAAAGAAAAGGGCAGCAGCTTTGATATAGAAACAACTAGATGGTGCTCCTCTGCTTCGGAATTTGTCAGGGCTGCAAGACAGGTAACTAGAGAGAGAAGATATGATCTCTAGAAAAAAAAAATGTAATCAGAATCATTCTGTTCCTAATGTTTGTTACTGATGCCTAGAAACACTTACAGAGTTGCAATTAAGGTTATAATTTAGCAAAGATAGAACAATTGCTTTCCAAAACATTTTAGCATTTTCTTATTGTAAATTGAGTGCTTAGGAGAGTAATTATCCACACATAGATATTTTATAACGTGAATACAGCACATAGAGTGCATACAATAGCATTCCTTTTAAAAATACATCAAAAGATCTTAAAATTATTTACTCTTAAGATATTTTAGCAAATTAATTATGTTACTTTAAAAAAAAAATCCTTGTTGCAATGACAGCCACAAAGAAGGGTACAGTGAAAATAGTAACCAAATAAAAACAAAAAGCTGAACTACCTTTAAGTGAAATATCATATTCAAAAGGATGCCATTAACTTGACAATTTAAAATTATTTAACTCTAAACGTGTCTAAAGTGCTAAGACATTGTTAGATGTGATATTTTTTTCTGTTTTCTGAACATTTACTATGTGCTACATGTAGTCCATGTTATGACTTGGGAGGTTGTCCTTGCTTTCTCAGATTTTGCTGGGTGCAAGTTTTTCTACTGGCAATGTTAACAGCCAAAATGAAAATCTATAGGCCAGGATATTAAAATATACTGGTGGAAGACAATAGAAATGGCCAGAGGTTCATGTTATTTCTTAGTAATGCATAAATCCCGTTTTCTTTTAAACACAGTAACCCTTGAATTTTGCGAGGGGTCAGGACCAGAAGAGTCCCACAATAGCTGAATTCTGCAAAGAAGCGGTTCATACATATGTAAATGAACCATGCCTCCGGCCCTGCCCCCTCAGCCCTGGAGCACTAGGGAGTGTTGCTGTACCCTCCTCACGCTGTGTGCTGGGACAGGGGAGTGAAAGTGGTCTTCTGTGCCCCTCTCCACAGCTGGGGAGTCCCAGGCAGGGACTGTGTCTGCGCTGTTACCAGCAGAGGGAGTCCTGGGCTTCTGTGGATGGCCATGGCGCCCCTGGCAGAGGGAGTCCTGGGGCCCTGTGGTTGGATGTGGCTGCAGTGCTACTGGCAGAGGGAGTCCCAGGCCGTTGTGGACAGATGCTGCTGTGGTGCCGCTGACAGTGGAAGTTCCGATAAGACCCCAGGGTGAGCAGCTGTAATAAACCATTGACACTGTGTTATAAAGCTTCCCCACCATGTAACCTTTCCAATGCTCTTAACGGAGAAAACTGTGGGTAGTCTCTGAGCAAGCGAGTCAGAGGCACCACCAGCATGCCCTCCGCCACCTGTCCCACTCCGTGGTGTGCCAGAGGCACAGACTGCACATGCACAGCCTTCCCATGCTCATGTGACAAGGAAAAACTCCATGAAGAATCAAGGAAAGTCTATGATACCTTCAGGGGGAAAAACACATGAAGATTTGAAGCCATGCAATTTGAGTCATGAAGACCTGAGAGAATGTAGTACAAAAATAGTAAAGTCTTTTGAAGGAAATTTTGAAGAGAAATTTGCAAATATTTTTTTTTGTCTTCAGGGAAGTGAAATATTTTGAACACATGAATGGAAGTTGCTGTGTCAGTGAAAGTACCTTAGGACATTTAGAAAATTATGATGATATGTTTGATCTGTGAGGTATTGCCTCTTCATCTTCTCACTCATATACATGAAAATAATTCAGTTTGTATAAATTTTATAGCACTGAAAATTGCCTTATCTTTTTCATGTTTTACCACTTATTTACATACCAAGGATAAAATTTAAAGTTCCTGAAAATACTTTGCAGAATCATACATTTTATCTATTTATACTCTTGTAATATGAACCAGCTTTGCCACTTTCATGCTCTGGCATTGTTAAATGTGTACAGTTCTGTACAGCTTGTTATTTATCATGTTGAAAGATAAATATATCCCCAGTATAAAACACGAAAATGACAAAAAGCTATTGTATTGCTGCATGTGCTTGAGAAATGTATAATTTTCCAATGGAAAAGGGTAGCTCCATGCAATTTTACTAAAAGCAGGATGGAGAATATTTTAAGCTGCTGCTAAGGCTGTTTCCTGTTTTTACTGATGGCCATGTCAAGTAATCCAGTTCATAAACTGATCAAACTCAAATTAAAACCTTTTTCTTAGCAACCCCACAGTAATGGGTTACAGTAATTTGTGATTAAATAGAACATTAAGGTTTTCTAGCCATACTGGTCATTTGTCACTGCCAGAGGTAGAAAATAAGGTGAACTTCAATTTTGTAGACCACTGGGTCCAGCATTTTTTTACAAATCGAGAATCTGAGATACTGTATTACGCTTGAGGCTTTGAAATTAACACATAAAGAATGGACATTCTTTCTCTTGACATTTAACTGCATTACCTGCTGATCAAAGGACTTCTTTATTAAGTAATTTGAGTAAATTATTTTTCAACTGACCAAGTAGGTTTCATGCAAGACACTTCCTTTGTCTTTTCCATGGTGATAGGATGCATCAGGGCATTATCCAGCTACTCCTTTACTCCAGATACCTGCCATAGCCTCTACTCCAGTTGTANTGGGTCCCTTCCAACTCATAATATTCTGTGATTCTGTGATTCTGTGCAGTCAGACCACATCTTTCCCCCCCTTTCTTTGCTTAATCTCAGGTTTGTCTTTGTTTCTCCATTAGTTCTTCTTCTGCCGACATTATTATAGCCATGGCACAGTACGTGCCTTGCTGTGGTTCCTTCTATTACCACAGCTCTTCCTGACATCTGTCCCACTGCCTCCTTACATGTGCTTTCCAGATGCCTTCCCAATCTCAATGCCCCAATGCCTTGCCAAATAATTTTGCTCACTAACCCCTTTAGTTCTTTCCAGCTGCATCCTGTTCCCTGGCTCTCATTTTTCTCTCTGTCTTGCTGTGTTTTTGCCAACCCAGTTGTAGTTAAACTTTCTAGTTTCTACCATTGTACAGATGTTCTTACCCACAGCGCTTCTAGTTCCTCTTTTGTACTGCCTTCCCTCAGGTGTTTCGTTTTGTCTCGTACCCATTTAGGTTTAGCTTGTTTCTTGTCACGTTTTGAATGTCCACAGTTCCTTGGTGCTCAGTGAATGCAGGGGAGACCTCTTGTGCTCTGCGTACAGATGTACAGAATTTGGTCCTGGACTCCTTATGGCCCACAGCCTTCCAGCCTATCAGCTGCATAGAAAGTGTTCCTCTGAACTGGCTGAAGCAGGCTCACCCAGCAAAGAAAACATCTACACCATTTTAGGTGTGCATCTGTTTTATCTTTATTTAAAAGGTTAATTTATTTAAAAGCTGTTAAGATCAGATGTTTCTACAGAGTATGTTTACATGGCAATATTGTAAGTTTTCCAACATGGACAATTTTAGATACATTTTCATGAAGTTGGATAAGGCACATTTTGGAAATGTGCCTTTAGTCAAAGCATGTGAGTACCAGATCTTTACAGGATGAATAGCCTTCAAAATACTTTTCCCTCGATTTTAACAACATAACTTACCCTATATTAACCCTCAGGAGAAGCACAGTTCTTTGAATTAAAAAGTTTCAGTTGAAACCAGTAAGATTTTGCAAGATTACATGCAGCTAAATGCAGATTATTAGGGAATATGAATGACAAGTAAACCCACCATTCTTATCTATAAAAAAACAAGAAACTGCCAAATGTAGATGAATAATTTAGCATATATGGTATTATTTTAGTGTTCTAACTCCACCCTAATGTTACCTGTCTTCCTTGTCTTTAAATTGTGAAGATGTTGAACACTGTTGAACAGTCTGACAGTGCCCTCAGGGTTCAGTGGTAATACTAATATTAGATAATAATGATAAATCTCTAGTTCACTTGCAACATCCCAGGAAATGCATTCCTTAGTCCTTATTTTGAAGTTCAGGTCTAGAAGGTGTGAGTAACCATTTATTTTTCATTCTACTTTAATTCATCTGGATATAACCTTAGGGGGTTTTTCCCTCTCTTTTTCAAACCTAATGATAATTAATTTAAAGTTGTGCACCCTAAGGTGTGATTCAGCAGCCATAGTTCCAATTTTATACTGACAGAGGCAGATGTTCTTAGTGCTTATGTTTCCCAAGTTTCCCTAGGCTTTCATTATAGCTAATTGGAAGGCTCCTTTTATGGATGGTTCCGAGTTGGACCCTAATTAAACTGTTCAATTTTCTTCACTTGAGAACTTTATTTTCTCCATTGATTTTAGACAGAATCCATAGATATTTTTCTCAGAAAGCTTTTACATTCACCTCATATATGAGTAATTCATCCTGTATTTGATATTTAGTGAATTTCATGTGATAATATGGGCATTATCTAGGGCATATTAGAGATTGTTTTAAATAGTAAGTAAACACTGGCCATCGAGTTTTTTACCTCAAAATTTACTTAATTTTTGGTAAATTCCAGTGATAAATTCCTGAATATTTACAGCAGTATAATAGCATCAGAACATGCATAATAAGCAAAATAAACTTTTCTATCCTGTAAATTCCATAGAGTTCTGTACAGTTAGTAATTAAAAAAAATGCCTAAATCTTTACAGTTTTAAAATCATCTGCATTTTCATACTTCCTAATGACAAAAACATAGCCTTTGCAATGGTATTCAATATTGAATCAACACTGAGCATAAAAGCTTAATAGTATTTTAATATCACAGTTTTTGTAAAAAATTTTTCCCTGAGGATGTGACATTTCACCATTTATTTTTTTGCCATTTATATTTTGAATCCAAGGACATTCCTATCACATGGTTATCCTGTTGGTTTTCCTTTCGAAAAATCATTTTGCATAACAAGCTGTAATAGACATATATTTTGCAGTAGTCCATGAAAACTGCAGAAACATGATATCTCTATTAAATATCTTTTGAATTCTACAAAGAAAATTTTAATTTACACTGAAAAGATAAAATCACTATTTGCTAGGTTCTTTGTACTTCATGAAAGGTCTTAGGCACAGTCAAAAGTTAATTGTTATTTTTATATTGTTTTTATTTGCTAACTGTTCGGTCTTATCCAACGTTTATTTATTTAGTTAGTTAGTTATTTATGCTTAGATGAAGTATTATGGGATTGTTTATAAATTTCTTTTGATCATGCCTTATCCAGGTCTTTTACTCTTTTGATCATGAAGAAAAGTATAAAACAATCTATTTGTGAAAAACTTTTAAATAAAGATAAAACAGATACACACCCAAAATACCTTTCCGAATATGGAAAGCACAGAGGGAATGCATCACCTCTTTCAAATTTAACCTTGTACATATTCAAATAATGTAAATAGGAAAAAACCCAATAGAGTAAGCAAAAAATTGTCTTCAAACTGTCATCTAAAGAGTGATATAAACTGTTTTAGACTGGTGATGTGACGTGCTTAGGATGCACATACATAACATCCATATTTTTATTATAGTGCTGTGTAAACAAGTTTCATTAAACATTCATCTAACTTGTCTTACATCCAGCAGATTTTTTTCTACTTTACATTCCAGCTTACAAAGAATATGATCCTGCTGTTTGTACCCAAACAAATTTTAAATGTGTATTTCTCACCTTCACAGGTATTCTAGAATGAGTTCATCCTTGTACATCTTTGTTCATCCTGTACAAATGGAATTATTAAATGATAAATAAATGCATGAAAAGAAGACTCTACTTTTTTAAAGTAAAAGAAGTTAATATTTAAATATTAGCATAAGTCTTTTTAAAAATTTATTTATTAGTTCAGGATTCCAACTAATTGTCAGAGAAAAATGGAGGTAAAATAAATCCATATTCTATTTTATCTTTCTTCCCAGCCACGGGGATTCTTTCTGATTTAGTTTAATATCATCATGCATCTCCTGAAATCCAAAATTCAAATTTACCTCAAAGAAACCTTCCTTATCTGCACAAGTGCCACATTTTTATGATAGGCCAGTTATCTGATCTACTTTTATATAAGGACATCAAGCAGGACATTGGGGGACATTTACAGTGAGTAGCTTCAGGCACAGAAGGCTAATTTCTCTAGATTTCCTCAGTATTTAATAGAGATCCCTTTATTTTCAGAGTAGCAGCCTAGTTTAGTTTGCTATAACATGCCCTTTAGAGAAAATGTCCTCCCTCTACTGTACACAATGAACCTAAAGAAGTAACATTCCTTGCTTAATCTTCTGACTCCTATGCAGCCTGCCCTACCAGCTGCCAATATTTGTTAATTTGAGGTTATATTTCCGAATCTGTACCTTACAAGAGATAGAGTTTCAAAAATTTTGAACCCCCCAGATTCACTTTGGTGAACAGTTACAAGTAATGGACTTCCCACCTTGGTATACACGGTTGTATGTATAGTTAGGGCCCAATGATGATGCATAATTTTTTTAATTGTTGTACATATATTAGATCCTAATTATAAGAAATATCATTATATAATAATAATGTAATTATACAATTATAGGAAATTATTATAAGAAATACAATTATATAATCATATTATATAATGTAATCATTATAATTAATATATGATCTATATTGTCTATATTGCCTCTATGTATTACATGTGTTATGCAAATGTTAAACACCACTTAGTCTTCATATTTATATTCTAGCATAGTGTTCTAATTTCATCTCACAGTTTTTGAAGAGCTGAGTGATTAATGACTCTCTCTCTGTACTATTATCACTAAAGTAAAAGTACTGCATAGTGAAAGAGCATCGCATAGTAGATGTTTCATGAATATATAAGTATTTAAAAAACTAGGTAGCTGCTTTCCCAAGTTTTCAGGTTGTGTTTAAAATGTCTCTCATGGGACCCTGCCAAACAGATTCCTGAAAACCTGAAATTTGTTTTCCTTAGGTCTTGGGTTATGATTTTGCTATTTACTTTACTCAGTTTTCTCAGAATTTAAACCCCCACAATCTTAAGGTCACTGCAGCCAAGTCTGCCCTTGACCTGCACATCACTGACCTGTTCTTAGCTGTGTGAGACCATCTCCCTAGTCATCCAATCCTCCTCATTAGGAGGAACTCAACTTTTTGTCGACACATCACAGAAATACACCAGATCATTTGCACCCAACTGTATGTTCTCCAAGCAGTTGTCAGAGTGGCAAGCCCACAGGTGTATCAGGACATGTGAAAGTTCTGTGTCTAAGGCAGCTTCCATCATGATGTTTCTGATCAGGTGATATGTAACAGATACATACAATGGTGTCACCCGCATTGGTCTGTCCTCTGATGTTAAACACTTGGACAAAAAGCCATTGCATCATTTAGTCATGTGAGCTGTTCCATCACATTTCTCTATCTCAGCAGTATCACAGAATCACAGAATATTCTGAGTTGGAAGGGACCCACAAGGATCATCGAGTCCAACTCTTAACAGTGTCTCCCTGGCGGGAATCGAACCCGGGTCTCCCACACACCAGGTGGGGACACTTACCACTGTACTAAAGTGGATTTATCACTTCTCTACAAATTCCTCCTGAGGTTTCCTACACTGCATCCATGTGTGTAGGGGCACTTCTGACAGGCCCCCACTCACGGTACTCTTAGTAGCAGAGTGCAAGATACTCCTCTTTCATGTTTTCCTCTGGACATGTCCTCATCTTCCCCCTGGCTTTCATTTCCCTTCAGATTATAACTCTAGTCACATGTTTAGTCATAGACCAGAAAGGGAAAATGTTCTTTAGATGAAAGCAGTAAAGCGAGAATTCAAATAGCACATTTGTACTCCTATGAAGTAAGCAAGCAAGCCTAAGGGCCCTGATGCAGCAACAGTTACATATTCTTGTAAAGAATGTTTTATATGCATATTGCTGTGAAGAATATGTTATACACATATTCCTGTAAAGAGTTTGACTCTGTGGTGCAGAATATCTAAAATAGGAAAATATTGGAAAATGCACAGTAAGGAATAGAATTTTTGCTTAGGATAGGGATTTGTAAACTGTGCCATCACTGTTCATGTCTCTGCACATGTGTGCATGTGCACACAAGTGAGGTATCTATTCTTGGAAAAGTTCAAGGTTTTGAGTAAGGCAATAGTTGATAGGGTTTTTTTTCTCTTATAAAATATTACATTCTGAAAATATATACAATTCAGGATTAAACTTGTAAATTTTGAAAAGTACATGAATTAATACTTGATACACCAAGGTGCTACAAATGCTCCTTCAATTCAGTGTTTATTTGTGACATATCTCCTGGCACAATATTATTACCTGGCAGACTTTGAAAACTATTATTGCACTTGTATTCTGTGCAGAACAACTAGAGTAACTGCACTTTCAGACCAGAGCTCAGGAGAGGATATGCACCAAATTTAAGTATCTGCTCAAATCCCACCTTACCTATTGAAACAGGCTCTAAATGAGCAATAAAGGTCAGACAGGCATTTTGGTTTTTGCTTCTGTGTGCAATTGTTTATGTACAATGACTTCTTCTGTCCTCTTCCCTACTCTACCTACACAACAGCATTTTCCTTTTTATGTTCTGTGCTTTCACCTCTCACGCCCTATACTTTCTCCAAATATGTTTCATCTGCATTAAGACAGAGGAGTACAACCACAGGGGAAAAACAAAACAGTTAGTTCTTCAAAGAACTAGACTGCAGTCTCACTCGCAAACCTGGGTACATATTTCTGTATATGAAAGAAAAGCAGATGTAAGGCTGGTGAGATTTTTTTGGCTATTGTGTTGTTAAGGCAGAAAAATCATAGGAGAGAAGACAGGAGCTACCAAGGAAGTACCAAGCATAGCCTGAACCAGTCTTGGGGATGTGGGCCTGAGAAAGGAAGCTTTTGGGACTGAGAATTCCAGGGAAGAGCTGTGAACTAAGAGACTTGTTTCATTCTCAGACCACAGATTTTTTTTTTTTTTTTAATGTGGATGTAAATTAACAAGATTACCTCTCCTCATCCAAACAACCTGCAAGTCCCAAAATCTGGCTCAGGTCTAGAAAGGGCTAGCACTCTATGTGTAGTGAATAATGCATGAATCCCTTGCTCTCCAAGTGTGATATTGTGTTTTTCATTCATTAATCTGTATGGCACAAACAGTGGGAGTAGGTCAATATGTTATTCAATATGTTTGAATAATTAGGAATTGATTAGCATACAAGAAGCCAAACGAAAAGACACATTTTCCCCAATGACTGAAATTGTTGAAAAAATTGATAAAACCAATAATTTTTTCTTGAATTCAAGTTTTGTTACTCCTCTCAAATATTTTTTTATAATTTAATCTTGGCATGTATCAGTGACATTGCATAGTGCCTCTGGTCCTCTAGTCTTCGTAGTGCAAAGGACATTTCTTTCAATTTCTGTATTCTATTTTATGTTTCCATCTCTGTAAACTTTCAAACAAGTTACTGAACATCTCCCGGGGGAGCACATTTGCCTGGAAATTCCCATCCCTTCTCACTTGGCCACTGCAAAATTCCTATCCCTTCTCACTTGGCCACTGCAAAATCCCCTTTCCCTTTCTTTCTCTTTTCCCCTACCCCTTTTATTTTATTTTTCATCAGAAGTAACTTTTGCTGTTAAATTTGCTATAAGTCATTGGTGCAGACCTTCCTAATCTTTGTGCATGAGGACCTGCCAGGAAACAAACAAAAACCTTTAAAAAAAGAAACAAAATGAGTTTTCCCCCCTTATAAAGTGTTTCATTGAAGAGGAATTTTCATGAGAAACGCAAAAGAATATGTTGTTAGAGTGTTTTATTGTCTTTTAATCTACTCCAGTACAAGCTTGAGAAACATCTGCTTTTTTGTGGATGATAAATACTTGGTATAAAATATTCATTGAATATGGGTCCTGAAGACCTCTGACCAGTGGCAAGTACTTACTACACAACTAGCCCATGCTTCCTAGAGTGACTCTGTAAAATAATTGTTGGTGTCGTTAGCATCCAGATATTGTGTACCCTTGTAAATACAGTGTTGACAATTAAACCAAGGATTTTCAAGAGAAGATTAGTATTACAGTTCTTTGTGTTTTCTGTCTGCCATCTGACTCAGAAGTAAAGCCAGTTTTCCTTGCGTGAATATCCATCTGGAATAAATCACAAAATCTATGTAATTTTTTCATAGAATGATGATTTGTTTAGGTTGGAAAATACCTTGAAGATCGAGTCCAACTGTTACCTTAGCACTGCCAAATCTACCACTAAATCATGTTCCTAAGTGCCACATCTACGTCATTTAAATATCTCCAGGGATGGCAACTCAACCACTTGCTTGGACAGCCTGGTTCAATGAATGACAACCCTTTCCATGAAGAAAATTTTCCTAAAACTCAGTCTAAACTTCCCTTGGTGCACCTTGAGGATATTTCCTCATCCTATGACTTTTTACTTGTGTGAGAAAACTGATTCCCACCTGCCTACAACCTCCTTTCAGGTAGTTGTAGAGAGTGATAAGGTCTTCCCTGATCCTCCTTTTCTCCAGGCTAAACTCCAGCTCCCTCAGCTGCTCCTCGTAAGACTTGTGCTCCAGAATGTACACCAGCTTTGCTACCTTTCATTGGACATGCTCCAGCACCTCAGTGTCCAGCAATAAAGACGGTGAATGGGCTGGAAAGAATGTCTTATGAGGATCAGGTGAGGAATTTAGGATTAGTCTGGAGATGTGAGGCAATCTCATTGCTGTCTTCAGCTTCCAGGAGAGAGGAACTAGAGAGGGAGGTGTTAGTCTCTTGCCCTTTGTATCCAGTGACAGAATGCATAAGAATGGCTCAAAGCTGCACCAGGGGAGATTTACGCTTGATATCAGGAAGCAGTTCTTGACCAAGCAATTCTTGACCATCCAGTGGTCAGACACTGGAACAGGCTTCCTAGGGTTTGAACAGACCCTCAAGCCTGTCACTGTTTAAGAGGCATTGAATGATGCTTTAACTTTTGATCAGCCCTGATGTGACCAGGCCATTGGACAAGGTGATTGTTGTAGGTGCCTTACAACTGAAAATATTTTCCTCTGTTCTATTCTATTCTACTCTAAAGTTTGCTTTCAACAGTAATTCTTTTCTTCATTTGCACTTCAGATGTTTCCACTGGCTTTCTTTTAAAGTCTAAAAACATATTTTCTTTAATCTGTCTTATACCTCATATGATGGTGTGGTTGTAATATGCATCTGATTACTATTTCTGTTACTCTACTTTGCCCATAAAGTTCTGCTGGGATTTCTTTTAACATTCTAAGTTAGTTAGTGATTAGTTTCAAGATGCATTTTCTCTTCCGAGAACTAGGGGAAATAAACATCTGGCTAGAGAAATATTTAATGCATTCTTCTTCCTCCACAAATGCTGAATTTCTTTCAATGTGGCCTGAAGCCTGGGGCAAGCAATGTCCTGTACTGGTGACAGGATTAAAATCCAGTATTTTTTAATCCATCTGTGTTGAAATGGGAACTACATACCATTGGTAGGGGAGGTCACTGGAAAGGAAATGGAATGTGTGAAGTACTGTGCATGTGTCATATGATGTTCACAAGTTCACAGGCTATTCTGAGTTGGAAGGTACTCACAGGATCATCTAGTCCAACTCCCAAGTGAACACCCACCCAGGGATCATGCCCACAAGTGTGGAACCATGGGCACCACGCTCCATCCATCCAAGCCTCCCACCATCTAGACCATGACACTGAGCTCCTCATCCAGTCTTCTCTTAAACACCTCCAGGGATGGCGACTCCTCCACCTCCCTGGGCAGACCATTCCAATGAGAGATCATCCTCTCTGTGAAAAACCTCTTCCTAATATCCAGTCTAAACCTCCCCTGGCGTAGTTTGAGGCCATGTCCTCTTGTTCTGCTGTCGTCAGCCTGGGAGAAGAGGTCCACACCCACCTGACTGCAACCTCCCCTCAGGTAGTTGCAAACAGCAATGAGGTCACCTCTGAGTCTCCTCTTCTCCAGGCTGA
Source organism: Pitta sordida (assembly GCA_013390025.1). Classification (NCBI taxonomy): domain Eukaryota; kingdom Metazoa; phylum Chordata; class Aves; order Passeriformes; family Pittidae; genus Pitta; species Pitta sordida. The sequence continues at coordinate 53,273 of WEKX01029622.1, read as the reverse complement.
AT
>WEKX01029622.1:32762-53183 GCA_013390025.1 Pitta sordida | reverse complement strand
TGTGGCACCATTCACCATCACTCTCTTAGCTCGTCCATCCAACCAGTTCCTAACCCAACATAAAATGCTTCTATCCAGTCCATGCTCTATGAGTTTCTCCTGAAAGGTGGTTGTAGTCAGATGGGGGGGGCAGTCTCTTCTTCCAAGTAACAAGCCATAGAACAAGAGGAAATGGCTTCAGGTTTCATTAAGGGAAGTTGAGACTGAAATTTATGGAAAAATTTTTTTCATGGAAAGGGTTATTGAGCATTGGACTGGATTGTGCAGGGAAGTGGCTGAGTCACCATCTCTGGAGATACTTAAAAGACATGTAGATGTGTCACTTAGGGACATGCTTTAGTGGCTGACTTGACAGGGCTCAATTGCTAGTTGGACTTGATGGTCTTAAAGGTCTTTTGCAACCTTACTGGTGCAGTCTCACCTTGAATATTGTGGCAGTTTTTGTCACCACAATATAAGAAGGATATTAAGCCATTACAGAGCATCCAAAGGACAGCAGCAAAAAATGGTGAATGGCCTTGAGGGGAAGCTGTATGAGGAGTGGCTGAGGTAATTTTGTCTGGTCATCCTGGAGAAGAGAAGACTGAGGGGACACCTCACTGCAGTTCCGACTTCCTGTGAGAAGAGGAGGGGCAGGCACTGATCTCTTCTCTGTGGTAATGAGTGACAGGACCTGAGGGAAGGGTCTGAAGTTGTGTGAGGGGAGGTCTAGGTTGGATATTAGAAAGAGATTCTTCCCTCAGACAGCGGAGGGGAGCAGTCTCCCCAGGGAAGTGGTCACAGCACCAAGCCTGATGGAGTTCAAGAAGCGTTTGGATGATACTCCCAGGCACATGATGGAATTATTGGGAATGACTCCTCTGTATCCCTTTACAACTCAGCATATCCTGTGATTCCATGACTTTATGTCTCTCATACATGACAATAAAATGAGGACCACTTTTAGTACTTTGAAAATCAAGAAGTATGTTAAGCTTTCACATTAAATCCACTGAAATCACTGAATGGGAATATATTGTAAGTAATGCTTTTGCAGGAACTTATCAACATCTGAAATCTTCAAACCCAATCAAAATATGATAGATTATGCAAAGTTGCAAGGGTTTCAGAAGAATAATAGTTAGCCATATGGTCTGTAAACTCTGTGAATCTTGTTTCCAACTTGAAGAAGCACACTGTCTCAACAAATCCCAATGAAACAATTTATTAGATATTCTGGCATGGTGAACGATTATTTTTCCAGTTGTTTTGAGAGAGGACAGCTCACAATGTCCCTCTCAAACTAAGAACTCCTGTTGTAGTTACTTGGAAGCTATAAACCCTGAAAAGTTTGGCTTAGGCTGTTCTGAGTTCTAGGCTCATAAATTCACACCAGGAGGCATGGAAGCCCTGAGTCACTGCTCATGAGCTCTATGCTGTGATTTAGCACTCACCAACTTCAGGATCTAGTTGTGATACAAATTAATTGTCAGGATCTCTTATCCCAGTCCTGTAAAAATAATGAGGTTTCAGGTCTGGAAATGGTAGAATCTCCAGTTTTCATAAACATATTACTGACCTCTTAAAATCATTAAACTTCTGACTTAAGGCCCACATTGTCTTCCAGTTTAGCTAGGAAGAGAACAAATATCAGACAGGTATTTTTCCTCTCAAATGCCTGCCTGTGTTTATTCTGTGCATTCCTGAAACCAAAATGCTTATAAAAATATTTTATTTTAGTGAATCAGCATTTTTTTACAAAATCCTTGCTTTGCATTAGTAAGTTTTTGTATTAAAATTCTGATGAAACTTCTGCAAGACTGGGCTTTAGGTTTATAAGGACAGAGGGAGCTAACATGGTGTCAGGCTTACTGACACCGTCATGTTTCAAAGTAAAGTTCCCATGCTGTTTTGAACTGCATTACACATCCAATAAAGAGTGATGAGACACTGATGCAATGTTGTAACAGGACATGGATGTTTTGCTTTATGGGATAAAGTGACACAGGTAGCAAGTACAACCCTATTCACATTTTTCTTAAGAGAGGAAAAAAAAATGCATCTTACAAGCCTTGACAGCTGAGCTGGAAGGTAGCTTTATCACTTGCTCATAGCTGTATATTGGAGTTTTTAGCCATAGGATTTGCTCCATCTTTGGACTAGAATATGTTTTTTGTGTGTGTATGTGATTGTGCATGGAAGGATGGACTGAGTAGCATTGATTTAGAAAGAACAAAATAAAAGTACTAGTGAGGACTGCATGGTCTGATTTCTGACACCCTTTCAAAGGCTTCACAACTCCTGCTGAAGTTTTTAAATTTCTGCTCTCAAAAAATATTTCATATGCAGTATTTCTAAAGATTGTCACTGAGTTTCTGGCTCCCCACTCCTAACATGAGCCAAAGAGAAATAGATATGCCAGATATATGCCTTTGTCTGCTCCCTAACATCTTTTCTTGTAATTTTTTCATGTAGCGGGGGAAAGGAAGGGCAAATGAAAGTAATAGCTACTGTGGGTTTTAATGTAAATGGTCACAACAGATATCTGAAACATGAAAGTGAAATGGTCTTACAGAAAAATGGGAAAGAAAGAAAAGACAATAGTAATTCTGAATTTAAAATATCCTTACAATATTTAAAATTCCAGAGTTATTTTTGTTAGCGGCTTCAAAAGACATAAATCAGGGATGAGAAGTAATTCAAAAGAGGAAGAAATACTTCCACAAGTGGTATAAAAAGCTATTCCCAAAGTTATTTGATATAGATAAATCAGTTGGGGAATATGTATTTGAAGTGAAACATCAGTTTAATAACCAATGTTTTCATGTCATGTTCAGACTGTATTCAGCTTTCATTCCCAGAGTAGTACATGAAGAAACCAAAGCTTTGCTTCATCCAAAAGGCTAACTTTATCCACTATTGTCCATACAGTTCTTGGAGGCTTTCTTTCAACTTCATTGCCTGGATAATTTTGTCGAAATTATGCGACTGTAAGTGATCCAGCCATTTATCCTCTCTTCACCCAACTGCAAAGGAGGAGCCACTGGAGATGGCTTTTTGAGTGAGAAGAGGCTTCTTCTGTGGCTGCACTGCCTTCTCCTCCTTCCTCAAACCATGGCACGTAGGGGAGTGCAGTGGATAGACAGTGGAAACATTCTCAACTAAATCTGAAGAACTCAGCATGGAACTCAGAATACACCATAACACACTTGTAAAATTGCCTTTCTTGGTAACCCAGAGAAGTACCCTGCTATGAAGCGCTGCTACCCCAGCTTCCCTTGGGTTTCATACTGGAGAGAAAGATGTATGATAGAAACTCCTATTTTTAAGTGGTCTGAAGCCAGTAGAAAGTGTGTTGCTGATTTCTTTGGAGGCATCTCAGCTGTTGTTTGGAATGTGTCAGTAAGTGTAATTACCAGCTCTGAAGGAAAAGCAAGTGTTTAATCTTTGACCTTTTGTATGTCCAGTCATTCCCACAGAGTAGGAATAATGAAATTGGCTCATCTTGAATAGTGTGTATCAGAGTTAATAATATGATTAGCACATGGATTTCTTTTTCAGTTATTTTTTAATCTTGCTTAAATTGCAAATTAATATGTCTGATCAGCAAAAGGAAAATGACAAACACCTTTGAAAAAGTTTAAAAGAACCCTCACTGGCATTCAAAATAAAATATTACACAAGTAGTTGCTGGCCCAAAAGGGAAAGGGGAATATGCCTATATAAACTGACAAGGGAGTCAAGTGGCGTGAAAAAAATACTTGTTTTTTGCAGACTTGACTACCTGACTGGTTGAGTTGACCAGAAAGATAATTGCCAATCTCCTAACTCTTAAGGATACATTATTGCACATCATGCATCACAAATGCTACTTTTGGATAACAGCATCTGAGAAGCAGTAACATTTGACTACTCCAACACCTATGATTTTGAAGTAGCCTTGCACTCTCCTTTTATAGTTGATCCTCTTCACCACAATTACTTCTGCCTCTTCCACTAATTAGTGAGTAGGCACGCGGACAGATTGTGTTGAGTTTAATAGCATCCTACTCATAACTCTGTGGTAACATTATCATTAAAATAATGTATAATACCATAAGTCCAGGTTTATAGTTTTTTCTGATCACATACAGGAGAGAAACTTAATAACTGTGCATGGTTTACTATGCTGAGTATGGGAATAAAATGATAAACATGACATAAATTTGTAGTAGAAGTTTATATCTATATCTTGGTGTTCTGATTCGGGTTATGACTGCAGCAGAAGATTATGGTTTCAGTGCTTAGCTCTGCCAAATTCCAGAGGGCAACTGTTTTATTGATAGTAAGTTATTTACTGAAGTTGATGTGAGTTAAGTCTGTTGTGGCCTGATTGAAAATAACATTTATACAGACAAGAAAAAGAAGACACTTGGTACTTAAGGGAGAGCAGTATTTGCCATCATAGTATTGCAACCATAAAGAAAACCTCAATAAAATTGAATATTAACTTCTATTAAGTGGTAATTAAAATAATTTATTTGCATGCTTTCTGAGATAGTTAAACAGAGAATCTTCTTTTTCCTAGCATCATTCAGGCACACAGTGGGCAAAACTCCAAGGAGATGAAAACTCTTACTTTAGCAGATGTTGTAGCAAACTTCATTCCTGATTAAATTTCTAGAGGACTTTTTCAGTCTAACAGAATTACTAGCTTACCTCATATGGTTACATTCTTGTTTTCTTAATTATTTCTGTCATCATGAGCACCCCGATTTAGTTATATTTAACAAGTTTCTTGTTCACAGACAGTAATACATTGAGGTTGGTGCCACAGAGTTATTTTCCCAATATTTCTCCTATGTCATCACAAATTTCAAGGTCTACCACAACTGGAATATCATGTTCCAAAAAAGTGTTGATGTACCTCGATATTTTGAATGTACCAGAGATTTTCAAGATTTTGTTTTTGCAGTTAAAAGGAAAACATTCCTACTCCTACTGTCATCGTGCCTTAAGGGGCCCCAGGATGTTGTGGTGTTGCCAAGTTGCCATATTTCTGGCAATAATTTGCCATATTAATGTTCAACCCAAATTTGCGGCTGCAGTGATCCATGGAATTTTTTTCCATGGTCCTTACTCAGTGATTTGCAGAGCGACATACAGTTCCATGGGATTGCGCAGTGCCGCGGTGGCCGGCCCCAGCCCCAGCTGGCCAGCTGCCCCTGCCCAGAGTGAGGAAGCCTTAAATTGAAACACATGGACCCATGTGGGTCCCTGTTCTGGCCATGGCAGCCAGCCTGGACTTGCCAGCGCATATGTACATGTGTGCATATGCATTTATGCATAGCCTCTGGCAAAGCACTTCTGCCTGTGCATATTTGCCATATTAATGTCTGACTTGAATTCGCAGATTTAATGTTTTGTGGGAGCCTCAGAAGACCCAAACCCCGTGAATCCAGAGGTATGACTGTATATATCTTTAGTTCATTCCCAGAAGCAAAATTAAGAGCAAGCGAGACCAAATGTTGAGTTTCAAAATAATAAGGCAGTTTTTATTTATGTATAAGGCTAATAAGCATAGAGACAGAGAGAAAAATAGAGAATGTTGGAAAGAGGCAGCCAATATTTACTCAGAAAAGCATAGAAAAGAGTTGCCAACCACATATACTACCTGTTCAACGCGTTGAGATGTGGGGGGGTGGGGAGAAAAGTCCTTTTGCCTTTTCTTTCTTTGGCTTGGAGACTTGTTGATGGGGATGCAACTGGAATGCTGTGAGACTGGTACTATTGGGTAGCTAGGTCACCGGGCTTGCTGCATGCTGGGGTCAGTCAGACTGGTTTGCATACTCCTGCCTGGGTTCAGCTCCACATCTCAGCAGGAAACTGATTCTCCCTGATTTGAGTTACCTGTGTGGGAGAGAGAGAGTCCTCGCTGCACACGTGGTTCTGTGAACACACGGGGACCGGTAAGTTCATCCCACAGAGTCCTCCTGTGGCTCATGTGCCTGGTATGAACCTGTGATAGGAGTGCAGGATCGGGGGCGGTTCTGTGACTCACACATGTGTCTTGAAGGGTCTCTACTTTGGGCAGTGTTCCATTCCTCAGGGTTGACTTTTTCCCCAGGCAGGTCAGCCTCAGGCGGGTGCTGGTTTAGGCCTTAAGCAATTATGGTGGTTGAGAGTGAGAGTGAGGAGAAAGGAAGGGGGGAGGGTAGTGGGCAGCAGAGATGATCCTTGCAGCACCTCAAGCCCCTCCTGTCACTCCCGACAAGAGAGACTTTTGCCTCCTTTCTTGTAGGGCTGTTTTTCCAACTACACTTGTAGTTTGGCACGTAGCCTTCTTTAGGTGGTTCAGGCCACAAGAAAAGCCCCGGGTATATTGTTAAAAATACCTTTTGGAGACTACTAGAGAGATGAAGGTTCCGTGGACAAGGAGAAGCAAATTTTGTGCATTTTGAATTATAATTAATTCTCTTGCAACAAGGTGAAAGTGTTAGAAAATAAAGTAAGTAGACAGTGAAGTCTGACCTTGAGGAACAAACTGAGGTGAAAGTTATCACAAACTGAATGAGAGCTGTTGGGTCAGGAGTGGGCTGGAGCTGGAAAGGGAAACATATCTTCCTGGATATGGAAAGGGAAGCTTGAGGTGCTACAAAAATACAAGAATGAAGAGTAGTCAGTTATCAGTGTGATACAGGTAGTGTTCAAGACATAATTAGTCTTTTGTTTGCAGGCAGCACTACAGACTGCTGTAGTGTAAGACAACATACAATTTCAATTGTATTCTCAATGGCCTGTATGTTTGAAGACTTTGCAAATACTACAGAAACCACTGAAAACAAAGATGTTGCCTCCAGAAACAGACTGCAGGTAATATTTCTGGGAAAAAGTACATGTTCTGTGAGTATCTACTTTAAATACTAACTTTTTGATGTAGATGTGGTTAAGCATAAAAGTGGATATAAAAATCACAGTGTAAGGTACTGCTGCAGATCTGTGGCTTGCTGCCAGAGAAATATTTTAATCAGAAAAATGTCATGCGAGTTTATAGTGTGACTGTGACATTAAAAATGAAAAGAACATGTAATACATTCTGACTTCAGTATTATGAGACATTTAACCATGATAGTTTGAGGAGATCATATGAGGTGATATATCCCTGAACAGATAAAAAAAAAAGTTGGCAATATCTGTACTGACACAACACAGGGGCTATGGATGGTTTCAAGTCTAGGCTTGAGATGTACAAGCAAGGTCATTAGCTGTCCTTCTGAGTGCTCAGGAGAATGCTAAAGCAGTGTTCTGTCTCTTCTACCTGCTCTCTTTGTTTTTCCCTGTTCCCACTGTGTTCATTTTTTGACAAACCAGACTTGTGTTACCCTTAGTACTTTTAACAGTTCTTCCATAAAGACTGCAACTTCAGTGAGTGACACTAAGCATCATTGTAATTCTAAGAGGTCAAGTAGATATGATTGTGTCCTCAGCATTGAGGATTTCTTTGAGTTTCACAGACTGTGGAGTAAATGTTCTTCCTGCTCTGAAGAAAGGAATGTATATATATATATGCATATGTATATGCACACGTATACGTATCTGTACCTGTATATGTATACATATATGTATGTGCATATGTATATGTTTATGTATATCTCAATCTCTATTTCCCTATATCTATATCTCTATATGCATTTTGGACAAGGGTTTTCCTACATGATAACATTTTTGACAAGATTCTCTGGCAGAGAATGAATTCTGGATTATTTATTATTGGGAGAGCACAGTTTGCCTAATCATGACTTATTCGCTGTACATGCCAATGGTTTTAAACACAATTCTTAATTTTTCAGAATGGTCAAAGAACATTAAGATCAGTTTGTGTAGGTCTAGAATAGTGAATAGTGTTTTCTTTCTTTAGGAAATCATAAACATAGTCTTGTATGCAGGTCAGACAAAACCTACCTTACTGTTTCTGATTCATTCTGAAGCATGTAATGTGTCTCCACTTCTACTTCCACTTAAGACAATTATTGTTTTAGAACCAAACTGAAACATGTCAATTTCATGACCTCAGAAATGGCTTTCTGTGGGCATCTGAATAGATGAAGCTTTGCTTACTCAGATATTTAGAAAAGGCAGTGGTACGCACAATGTGGAACTATGTAAAGCAGAATTTCCTTTCTATATGGCACCATTTTGCTGAATTTTGAATTAGAACTCCACAATTTTACATTCCTTAATGGGAGTCAGAGTACCTGGGATCTGCCTGGAAAATCTCTACACTGGGAGAAAGAATCCTGTATGAACAATATAGCCCTGAAGTGAGTTTCCTCTTAACTGGTATAGTAGGATGACTCTCACAAAATAAACTACTTAATGATGCACTAGAATTACAAGATATATAATCAATTTTATATCTTCAATGTAAAATTCATTATATTAATTGATTACCAAAAGTAATGTCATTTGATTAATAAAGGTAATGTTATTACTGCCGTGGTTGAATTATGACTGTGCATCGTACCTGGGATTTCACAACAATGTATTAAAAAGGTAGCTGTAGTTATGGTCTTATCAGTAGGTTTTCATGTTCAGGTATTAGGTGGCTTTAAATTTACAGCTTGACCTCACTCCTGGGCAAAGTCATGGAACAGATAGTCCTGTGTGCTATTATGCAGCAACTGTAAAACGACCATGACATTAGAACTAGTCAGTATGGATATAGGAGAGGCAGGTCATGCCTGACCAACCTAATCTCCTTTTATGATCTGGTGACTCGCCTGGTGGATGATAGAAAGGCCGTGGATGTTGCGTACTTGGATCTTAGCAAAGCCTTTGACACTGCTGCCTATAATAAGCTTCAGGAGAAACTCTTAGAGCATGGACTGGATAGAAGCATTTTATGTTAGGTTAGGAATTGGTTGGATGGACGAGCTCAGAGAGTATTGGTGAATGGTGCCACANGTGAATCTCTTCTCTCAGGCTGATGACAGCAGAACAAGAGGACATGGCCTCAAACTACGCCAGGGGAGGTTTAGACTGGATATTAGGAAGAGGTTTTTCACAGAGAGGATGATCACTCATTGGAATGGTCTGCCCAGGGAGGTGGAGGAGTCGCCATCCCTGGAGGTGTTTAAGAGAAGACTGGATGAGGAGCTTAGTGTCATGGTCTAGATGGTGGGAGGCTTGGATGGATGGAGCGTGGTGCCCATGGTTCCACGCTTGTGGGCATGATCCCTGGGTGGGTGTTTACTTGGGAGTTGGACTCAATGATCCTGTGAGTCCCTTCCAACTCAGAACAACCTCTGAACCTGTGACTAAAAATAGCATTACAGTCCTACCTTGACTATTTGTGCCTAATTATTTGCTGCTTCAACTATTCGTGGAAAGTTCTCCACGAATCCTTATCAGTTATTCATGAATATGTCTGGTCGACACATGTATGGTTGCTCTGCTTCACGGAGGGGCACTGCCGCCAATCCTCGTATGGGGGGACTGGCACGGCTCTGTGGGGCAGGTGGGTGGTGCCTCCCACTCGCTGGGGAAAGACACAGATCACTCCTTTGTGAGTGCTGCAGAAGTTATGTGGCATTCATAAGTCCCATGGTGCCTTTAGATGTGCCGCGGTCCCTTCCTCACTCCTGTGTGTCTCTGTGGCTGGTCCCTATCAGGAAAGGCTTATACACACAGCACCACAGCATGCCTCAGGGCACATAGGACCCCATGTGTGGATACTTCAGTGCCGGATGCCCTGGCTGCCTCTGGCAGGCACTGAGACCCTGCACGACTCTGCAGAAGTCATACCCGACTCTTGTCACTCTAAGTCTAGCTGGGGGCCCCTGCTCTGTCTTCTCCAGTGTCCGTCCCATCACCACAGCCCTACAGCCCCCTGCCTCTGCTGCTGGCAGTGTGACAACAGGAGTTTGATAACATTAAACCATTGAGAAAGTCTGCATAAAAACCTGTTTCCACAGCTGCTCACAGATGGGCTTACACACAGGGACAGGCAGCCAGGCTGGACTTGCCAGTGCATAACTGCATTTGTGCGTATGCAGCTATACATAACCTTAGACAAAGTACTAGCCTGTGCCAACCAGCTGCAGTTAAAGGGAAAACACTCCTACGCCTAGCCTTAAAGGGGCCTTGCAAAGGTTGCAGGGTTGCAAAGACGCCATATTTATGGCAATAATTTGCCATATTAATGTCTGACCTGAATTCTCAGATTTAATGTTCCGTGGGAGCCTCATAAGACCCAAACCCCATGAATTCAGAGGCATGACTGTATTTTCTTTTCCCTTATGAGTACATGAACTTTTCATGCCTTCTCTTGCATCTTGAACTCTTATATAGTCCAACACATCACAGGACCAGACAAAGACCTAGCAGAGATAAGCACTGAGAACATCTCCAGACCATAATCAAAGCTTTAAATGTGTCTGTTCCTTGATTTGTCTAGTCATTAGGAGTCCAAGCCTAGCCTGGCCCACTGTCATGGGTTTGGTGTCAGAGGTTTCTTTTTACATGTTTACTGAAGAGAAGTTTTAATAGGTTTTTTTCTTTCTTTCTTTCTTTCCCTCTTTCTTTCCCTTTGCGCCCCCTCCCCCCTTCCCAAACTCGGGGAGGGTGGGGGAGGGAGAGGGACCAGGGGAAATGAGAGGACTCATTCCAAGGTTTGAGAGCCTCCTCAGTTGAGTTTAAACAGAACAGCTCCGGGAATTTCCTGGGAGAGAGAGAGAACACCTTTTCAGAGGCCAGTCTGGAAGGCCACGAGGGAGTAATGGGAACGGACATCTTCACTGCCAGAAAACCAAGAGTTCACTCACTGGGAACTGCCCAGGAGAACTCTGGGAGTTGTAGTTGGAGTCCCTGCCCCTGGAAAAGGGGCACAAGTAAGCCATTGAAGAGACCAAGACCTCAATTCCCTAAGAACCTTGTTTCCTGGGGTTTTGCCTTTTGGAATGTTGGGAAGAGAGCCTTTAAATACTGTTGCACACCTCCAGCCCCCATCTCCTTTTCCCTTCCTTCAGTGCTGAGAGCTTGCTGCTGTTGCTGCTGAAGTTCAGAGTTCCTGCTTTCCTTGCATCGGTTGCTGTTTCCCTGTCTTTTTCCTGTCTGGCTGCTGCTGAGAAGAGGACTTTTGGACCAGGATTCAGATTTCTACCAACATTTTTGTGTGTTTGTCTGACAGCTGGCTCTTTTTTTTCCTCTTCCCCGANACATATATATATATATATATAAATATATATATACAGCGAGCCCCCACATATTCATGGTCCGGTATTTGCAAGACTCAGTATTTGTGGGTGAATTTTCTGTGAGCTGTGTGACCTTGGCGCATGCGTATAACCTACCACAACCTCAGTCTGATCGGCTGCGGTGCGGGGACAAGCCACAGCGCGGCACGGAGGACTAGCCGCAGCGCGGGGACAAAGCACCAGGACTCCTCCGCTCACCGCTCACCCCCTGCCCCAGTGGAGCACAGCCAGACATCTGAAACAAACCCTGCTCTCAAGACCGTCCTCCAGACTTTATATGGGGAGGGGGCATGGCTACAAGCATGGTGTACTCGACTACCTAGTGGGTTCGCTATCTTTGCGGATTTCACAACTCACATGAGGCGGGCCAGACCCAACAGCCCACAAGTAACGGAGTTCACTATATGTGTAATACAGTGAATCCCTGTTACTCATGCACTGTTGGGTCTGGCCCTCTTCATGCAAGTCTTGGAATCCGCGAAGATAGCGACCCCACTACGTAGTCAAGTATGCCATGCCTGCAGCCACGCTCCCTCCCCTAATAAGATCTGGAGGATGGTCCTGAGAATGGGCCTTGTCTCAGTTGCCTGAGGGCTGCCTGATGTGGCTGTGCTCTGTCAAGGGTGCGGGCAGCCGCTGTGTTTGGCAGCGGGGCGGGCGGGTGAGCACTGGCTGCGGCTGGCAAGCGCTGGCCACGGCGGACAAACGGCAGGGTGGGTGGACAAATGGTGGGGCAGATGGGCGAGCGCTGGCCACAGCGGGTGGGAGCCCGCCCCTGGGAGCCTGCCCCTGGGCTCTGCCGGGCCCCAGCCACGGGTCCTGCCTGACTGTGGGCAGAGATGAGGAGGGGTGTGGCGACTGCACTTCCTGAGCAAATACGGGGACCAGTTTGGGGAATGCCCATGTGTTCCAGGAGCCGTGGGAGGTTTCCCCGTGGCAGCCCTGGCAGAGGGTCAGAGGCGCAGCCCCAAAAACTGTCTCAGATCGGGGCTATGCAAAGTAAAGCAGAGAGTTGTCTCTAGCACACAGCAGTGTCCGGGAGGCCAATGGGAGACATAGGGAGGCGGGACAGCAGCAGCCAGGGATGGGCTCCAGAGTTTCTGTTAGAAGGTTCCCTGTTCTTGCAAGTTTTATTTCATTGTGAAAGTTTATCTACTGTGCATCCCTGAAAGAACTTTGTGTGGGCAGACAGAAAACGGCTGCATGTCCAGCAGCAGGGAGGGATGGCAGGGGCTTGGCTAGTCCCGGCCCAGGTCACCCCCCCACACACATGGATGTGACCCGGACTGCGGCGCGTCCTTCGACCTGGGGGAGCAACAACAGCTCGACCGCACGCCCCACTGTGCCCGCACGCCCTGGGGGGCTGCGTGGCTACAGGGCTGCGGGGCACCACGGGGGTGGTGGGGGGAAGGTGCCTGTTGCTCTGGCACAGACACACGCAATTCTCCTGCAGCCTGGCAGAGAACAATGCCAACCATGCCGATATGCCAAGGGCCCCCGTTGCCGCCCGTAACTGCTCCAGCAGCTTCTCCAGCTCTTTCCTGCTCATCCTGGCTCGGCATGGCGTGGATGCCTGCCACTCCCCCTGCCGCAGCTCAGTGCGGCCGGGCACCAGCCCCCGCAGGACAGGAGAAGGTCCCTCCCACTCTCACGTACAGACACACACAATGGCAGCCCTGTCACCCCGACTTGTAGCCCAGCGGAGGACAATTCCAGCCATGCAAAACCACAGATTTACACTAAACACACCCCAACCACGCCGCGGTGGCTCCCCGCTGGGACCAATTTACATATCCACAAGCAGACTGGGTTCATGGTACGTTCTGCATGTTCTGTGCAGGCGCCAGGACCTGCAGCTCGCTGGAAAATCAGTAGCGACTAATCGGATCCCGCAAATTATGGATCGTGACTATGCGGGGGATCACTGTATATAATGANACACGCAATTCTCCTGCAGCCTGGCAGAGAACAATGCCAACCATGCCGATATGCCAAGGGCCCCCGTTGCCGCCCGTAACTGCTCCAGCAGCTTCTCCAGCTCTTTCCTGCTCATCCTGGCTCGGCATGGCGTGGATGCCTGCCACTCCCCCTGCCGCAGCTCAGTGCGGCCGGGCACCAGCCCCCGCAGGACAGGGGAAGGTCCCTCCCACTCTCACGTACAGACACACACAATGGCAGCCCTGTCACCCCGACTTGTAGCCCAGCGGAGGACAATTCCAGCCATGCAAAACCACAGATTTACACTAAACACACCCCAACCACGCCGCGGTGGCTCCCCGCTGGGACCAATTTACATATCCACAAGCAGACTGGGTTCATGGTACGTTCTGCATGTTCTGTGCAGGCGCCAGGACCTGCAGCTCGCTGGAAAATCAGTAGCGACTAATCGGATCCCGCAAATTATGGATCGTGACTATGCGGGGGATCACTGTATATAATGATATATATTTTTCTTTCAATAAAGTTGGTATTTCTCTAATGATCTCTCGTCCGTTTTTCTTTGATAACAGCCCCATCAATGTCCAAATCAGGATGCTCACCTTCTGATTATTTTCTCGTTTTGGCAGATAAGTTTTAAAGGCAGGTGGCATATGTTTCCCCTCACAATAACTGGAAGACATATGGTTAATCTCACATCTCCTGGGATGAGCTCAGGCTGCTCTATTTTCTAAGCATTATGTGAGTTTGCTAAGAGCTAGCCATTATACAAATGGTGTACAACCTACCATCACAGCAGACTAAATTATTTGTGTTGTTGACTGCAACTGGTTTTTCAGCTTCCACAGCATGGGCAGAGATTGAGTTCCCATGTGGTAAACCTGGTTGGCAATGGCACATTAAGAAAGAGAGAGCTGCATATAATTCTGGAAAAGGCACTCTGCGCATGTATTAGTGACTCGAATGGAGCATCTGGGAAATCAGGGAAGTAGGTATTCAGTAAAGAAAGACTCGTGTGCTTTTTAGAACTTTCTATTTGGGACTTAGAAATGAGTATGAAGCAATTATGTTGGAGCTTAAACACGACTGAATTAACATTCTTGGTGTGCAACATTAAGACTGTTTATGTTTGAGAGTTGAGTATTTATGAAAGGTGGATGAGTAAAAAGATTAATTTGAGAGTAATTTTGATTCTTTAAAAGAAGTACTAAAAGATAACTTTTTGAGCATTCCATTGGATAACAGCAGTTTTACTGAATATAGACATGCCATTACTACATACTGAATTCTAGCAAGTTGTCTTGTAAATGGCCAAGACTGAGGATAGCAGAAATTACAATGCATGTTCCTGCTGGTGGTGAGAAAGAAGAACTCAGACAAAAGGAATATAGCACTACCATTTTAATTGTCACAGAAAAGTCATGGCCACTTGGAAGTTTTTGTGAGAAACCAAGTCCTGGGTCTTTTAGATTCAGATGAAGAATCTGGACTCACATCTCCGAGATGAGTACTCTAGTTCAGTGGTCTCCAAAGTACAAAGTAGGGTGTGCACACATCTCAGCGTGCTCAAAGCAATCCAATTGAGAGCAGAAAGAAAACAAAAACTTGGGGAGTAGGCCTGTGAGAACCTCATGAAGTTCAACAAATCTGAGTGCAAGGTGCTGTGCCTAGGTCAGGGCAGTCCCAGACATGAGGACAGACTGGGAGAAGAATTCATTGAGAGCAGCCCTGCTGAGAAGGACTTGGGTTTCTTGTGGGTGAAAACCTGGACAGGAGCCAGTAGTGTGGGCTTGCAGTCCAGAAAGCTACTCTGGAATGCATCAAGAAAGGAGTGGCCATTAGGTCAAGAAATATGTTTCTGGCCCTCTGCTCTGTCCTTGTGAGACCCCACTTGGGGTACTGCATCCAGGTGTGGCGTGAAAGTTTGAGCAAGTCCAGAGGGCCGCAAAAATGATCAGAGGGCTTGAGCACCCTTCCTACAAATTCAGGTTGAGAGACCTGGGTTGGTCAGCCTGGAGAAGAGAAGTCTTGAGGGAGACCACATTTCAGTCTTCCTGTACCCAAAGGGAACTTACAAAAAGGAGGGAGAGTGATGCTTTATATGGTCAGATGGTGACAAGACAAGAGGCTATAATTTTAAACTGGACAAGGGTATGTTTAGATTAGATGTTAGGAAGAAATTTACTCAGAGTGGTGAAGAACCTGAGGTTGTCCAGAGATGTTGTGGGTGCCCTATCCCTGGAAGTGTTCAAGGCCTGTTGGGTGGGGCCCTGAACAACTTGATCTAGTGGGTGGCATCCCTGCCCATGGCAGGGAGGTTGGAGTTAAATAGTCTTTAAAGTCCATTTCAACCCAAGCCGTTTTATGATTCTGTGATTTTTGTACCATTAATAAGTAAAATAAATATTAAAATAGTATCGTATACTTTTTAATTTCTATTTTTGTGTGTGTTTTATAATATATATAATATTTTAGTATAGGAGTAAATATATGCATTTCATAAATAAATAAGCATACTTTGGATATATATTCAGAAATTTTTAACTCATGGCATGAGGAATCAAAGCAGTTTGAAGACCATCCTTCTAGTATATGTGTATACAGCTTTTCTTTCTCTCTGGGCTAATAAATAATTAATTGTAGATACAAGAAAAGTAACACCTATAGAAAAAAAAGCATCATGAATAAGAAGGACTCCTAAGACTTTGGTACATCAAAAGACCTCCTGCAATTGCTAGTGCTTCTTTTGCCTGCATTGCTTTTTGTATTTCTATCATGTCCATATCAGAGATTAGAAACCCTTCCCAATAAGTGTCACTCATGCTAATCCTACAAAAACATTTGATAAATGTTCTCTCCCAAATATTAAAAGTTTCACTAAAAATTCTAACAAGCTTTTGCCTGAAGTTCCCTGATTTATTTTATTTTAAAATATTTATTTACTTAGAAGTCACTACAATTAATTGCATTACATAAAAAATGATGGCGACTTCACTGGTGAATATAAATCCAATCTGTGAGGCAAAGGTATACATTTATCATTCTTGTGTACATGTAAGCTTACTCTTACACTCTTAAAGCTGTGAACAAGAATATGACTGGAAGACTTCTAAAATTAATGATAGTTGCTGTGCAAGCCATAGTTCAAAGGATTATGTGTATACACATACATATAAAGGCTTTGTGTTCTCTATTAATAATGCCCAGCAAATATAAATTTTATGCATAGAGGGGTTGATGCTGCATTTTACATAATGTTAATAAATTCAGAACATCCTGAAATAGCATTAAGTGTCAGCAGCTCCTCTGGTCTATGGCATGATGAATATACCTATCATTTTTACAAAAGTGATGCACATGCGGGAATCTTGTCTGAGACATTCAGTCTCACCTTTAGAAGAAATACTTAGTGCTGATTGGCCTTTGATGGTACATGTATACCAGAAATACACTTTTGCCAGTACAAGCAAGTTGGGTTTGAATACAGGCATAAAATTTTTCAAGCCTCATATGAGCAGAAAACAATGTAATGAGCAGAAAACAATGTAATAGTGTGTTAGTTCCGGAGCGAACTTTTGAAGTGAATCTCCTGACATCCCCCGATTGCTTCCTTCCATTCACACTGTGGGGTAGCCTTAGTACACATGAATTGGATTTTAGCCAGAGGATGAGGTCCACCTGCAAATAAACATTTGGGCAATGGAACTGGATTAAGGCAAGTGAAATATAGAGAAAAGACATGGATAGCCACTCACTAACACTGATTGTTTCACTCTAATGACCTTCTTTTTTTCTTGAAGGTCTGCTAATTTGAACACAGTTTTTGTATTTCCTTTAGAAGAGGATTAGTTTTCAGTGCTATTGTAACAGTATAATGATGATGGCACAGAGTCTGTGAAATAGAGCAGCCTTCATTAAGAAAAAACACCCTTAAACTTGACCTGGAGGCATCGCTTCCGTAAAAAGAATCTTCTTATCACACATTACAGGTCAGGCAGCGAGCCATGTAAAAGGCCCTTCAGTAATATCATCAGTCATATGAGAACTGCTCTTCTGTTTTTGCTCTTGTCTTAGTGAAACAAAGGCTGAAGACTTTGTTGCAAGCTCAGGTCACATTTGTAGTAAATACAGGAATGCCAAGGGACACTTCATGCCTAAATGAACACAGTCCATTTCTCACTGTTGGTGGCCAGTAGTGGCACCTTCAGCCAATTCTGAAAGCAATCTGATTTCTGATTAGATTAATCCTACTGAAGAAGTCTAGCAAACAGGATATTTATCAGAATGTTTTCATGGGTTCCAATTATTTATATTTTCTCTGTACTATAGAGAACATTAGCTTTCTGAGCAGGTTATTTTGAAAGTGCTCTTTGGACAATACACATTGCCTTCAGTGACCTTGGTTGCTTTGTGCATTCAATTTAGGAAAAAAATGCACGTTTTCTAGTCTCGTGTCTGATTTGTAGCACTTCACATAGGGACAGGATCTGCAAATAATACATATTAATAAATGTCAGGACCAGTTCCTCTAAGCAGACAATTTTTAGAGTTGCTTATATATTAAGCAGTTACTTATAGCAACATAGGTCTGACAATAGCATGCCTTTTCTCTTGCTATTGTTAGGACCTTTGGAAAAAGAAATCACTATTAATTATATTACATAAAATGTGTACATTACATTTGAAGAGATGGGAGTAACAAAGACCACTACGGATTTTTTTTTTCAGTCCTTCCTGCTTCCTAATGTTTCACTAATTGTTAAAATTTGCTTGCTTCCAGGAACTGAGAACAGTTATTAAGTGCTTGTAAATTCTGATTTAATTTTGGTAGATCAAGTTTTGTCTTTCCCCCACCCCCCAAAGGTGGATTTGATTGTTGGAAGGAGCAGATCATTGAAAGTATAATTTTTCTCTTCTTTATTATTAACTTTTACTACTAGCACGTGAAAGTGATTTCTCGGTACTGGCTGTCATCTCCACATGTGATCCCTTCTCTGCATTAATTTAAAGGCACAGAACCTTAGGCTGTTGTCCAGTAGTCCGCTTCAAAGTACAAGTAACTTTGCATATAAAAGTGTGGTTAATGAAACAGTATGTTTGTCAAATGTAACGGTTAACCACATATGTAACCATGTAAATACACCATTACTAAGGAAAGTAACCAGTCTGCAGAATCTTTGTTCTTCCCTTTGTTAGATGTAACACAGACCTGGCAGAAGTGAAGGTATTCAATCTGTCACTGCCTCTCTCTCAGTGATTTTGCAGAGCATCAGAAAAGATTAAGGAGCATAAGTGTTTTGATTTCTAGTGCTTTTAATTATTTTCAAACAGTAAATTTGCTGTTTATTTAAAAATAATAAACTCTCTCTCAAATACCAGTGACCAATGGAAGCTGGTTTTGAACCTATTTTATTTCACAATCAGACTTTTCTATAAGGAAATACATAAAATTAAAACCAAAACAAAACATTTTTTTCAGATGTGCTTTATAAAACTGTCTGGGCCAAACTCTTGAACTTACATTAATGGCCACGGAATTTTATGTCAGTATTGTAAGCACAGTGGCAGCAGCAGGGTCCCTGTCTTGCAAGTCAAAGTGCTATCTCTGCCTGCAGAGTCTTACCTGGAAGCGGTGAGCAAGTATATCAAGATCTAAGAGTCTGTTACCAGAGCATATCTAATTTTCTTTCTTCCATGAACTAGAAGAGAAGTAAAGAGAACAACTTGAGACATGATGTTTATGGTCCTCTGCACACTCTGTTAGGTACTTATGGCTTCAATGCCTGTGCTGCACATCTTTGAATAGTTATTAAGAGCAAAAATTATACCATGACAAGCTCCAGAAAATCTGAAAAAAAATTTACTTTAGATCTTTTCCCTCACCCTGTCTTACATCAAAAGAATGCCTATTTAAACAGCCACTTTTTACTTCAACTTTTAAAATTATGGAGTGAAATAGAGAGCTGTCCTAGGTACAAAACTCATATTAGTTTTTATTTGAAACTTCTTGCATCTTCTTTTTTTTTTGTCTATTTTTTCCCATAATATAAATAAAGCTGTTAATAATGCTTCCACACCACTGTCACTGGAAAGAGGTAATAGTTTTTCATGATAAGTATATCTTCCATGTCTTATCCTAAGAAATCCTTAGATATTGTTCTTTCTTCTTCAGTATTTGCATGCAAGATCTGTAGCCACAGGTTAGTTTTTGACTAAGTTTGATAACATTTAAGTCAGTCTTCTAATTTAATTTTTAATAAAAGGTGATAGCGAAATGGTGACATAATGATGGATGCCTGAACTATGGTGTGTCAGGGCTTTTCAGTAGCCTGTCTTTCTGCCAGCAATTGGACAGGCTGTGATCATAAGTGCCAAGGAGCTAAAACAAAATGACATTTCTATTTTCTAGTACTGCCAAGACTGAAGTTTGGATGCTTGGAAAACACAGAAGACCATTTTCTTCCTTAACACCTTATTTATTCCAGTAAATAGCTTTCTGATAGATTTCATTTGAAAATGAAGGAAAATGGAGCCCCATAAACTTAGAAAAATGGAAAACAATTCCATTTTCCTACTGCAGGCTATAGAAAGAAAATGTTACATTGTTTTACACCAGAAGTTCCTGATTTTTTATGATCCTAGAATGAAAGACACTCAAAGTCTGTCAGGTATCACTTAAAATCCCATTTTTTTTTTTTGTAATAATGGTACAAAGGAAAAGAGGATTGTGTAGATAATCTTACGTCCCTTCAGATGCTGGGAAACCCTGGATACCCAACATCAAACAGATCTTCAACCAGGGCACAACACACTGTGTGGATCCTATCCAGGGGAAGTTTACTTCTTTTTTTGTCATTTGAGACCTTACACATCTTTCTTAAAAGAAAACAATTGTATTAATAAGTTCTACTGCCAGGAAAAAAGAGTGTTCACATGAGACTTTCTTGCTGCACTTTTTAAAGCCAAGGTCACACATGTGGTGTAATTGCTGGAGCTGCGTGGGAGCTGTTCACAAGCTCTGCTGTGACAGTGAGGTCACCCTGCAGCCAAGGAGTATGTGCAGCACAACAAACAGCTTGAAGGCCAGGCTCTACGTGCATGATAGCACAGCACAGACCTGCACCCACTCAGAATAATTCTTGTTTGGATCACTAATTCTTCGAGTTACAGTGTTCTTCTGGGCAGGATTGCCTCAGGGATGCACTTGTAACCTCAAACACCAAGAGCTCCAAAAGGCTGGTAGGAAACACTAAGTTTGTGCTTTTTTTTT
>WEKX01029622.1:18547-32732 GCA_013390025.1 Pitta sordida | reverse complement strand
TTTTTTTTTTTTTTTTTTTTTGTAACTAGGACACAGAATCATAGACTTATAGAATGGTTTGGGTTAGAAAGGACCTTAAAGATCATCTGATCCCCAAGACAGGCAATTTCCTTTTAGAAGGGGGTTGTGCCCAGTGTTTCTGCTACCTCAGATGTATGGTATGGGTTCTTGTCATTGCACTACTTCTTTTTGTAGCATTTAGTAATGTCAAGCCAAATTATGAATATCTCTCACAGGTTGGGATCATCTGTGATGTCACAGGTGGAGAATTACACTGGACTAATCCTTAACAATAGATGTATTCTTGCTGCCTCCCCAAACAACAATAATTTTGCCAGTTTTTGTGTGATGCTCACAAATAAAAAATACCCTAGGGCTGGATGATCCTGGGTCCCTTCCGGCTTGGAGTGGCCTGCTAGACTGTGAGGGAACTAGGTTTGTGTTACTGCTCTGGGATGTGCTTTCGGTTCTGTATGGGTGTTAGATGGTGAGTTGGACTAGATGATCCCTTTGGGTCCCTTCCAACTCATAATATTCTGTAATTCTGTGATTCTGTGATTCATAAACTGTTTGAAACATCCTCTGTGACTTTGTACTATATTGGCATTTACAGATCTCCCTCTGATGACACCAATGCTTCCTCTAGAACCTATGCCTAGAATTTCTGAAACTGAATTGCAGCAGCACACAGAATTGAAAGTTTTTAGGAATTTGTCTATTATGCGTTGCTTGTGATCTAGATTTTCTCCAGTGGCTCAATCACTGACTCCAGAAGTTTGTAAAAAACTTTGCACTACTTGGCCAAACTGAGGACTCAATGGATGATCTACTTAGTTGTCCTAGGACGGCACTATAATTATGTATCAAACTCATGGTTCTTGAAATGAAACTTGGACAAGTACATGCTAATATGTGAGTGCAGTGGTCTTAAAAGCTGTATTTGGGATGACATCATCAGCTGGGCAGCGTTAGGATTATCTGGTGGTCTGCAGTGCTAAATAGAACTGGGAACAGAACACAGCAATATGAGGTGCCTGCCAGCTTGGGGAAATAGGAGGTGAAAGTTTGCACAGGACTGAAAGAAAGGAGAACAAGAAGCTGTTGGGAATGTCATTAAGGAACTGTTAGACCCAATAATTCATAAAAAGCTGCAAAAATTGCTTCATCATTGTTCAGGTCTAGCTTATCTCTTAAAACACGTGAAAACAGCTGTGTGCCAAAGTGCGGGCATGAGCCTGCAATGCCCCTATAAAGAAAGGAACTGAAACTTGCTGGTTGGGAGGAGAGAGAGGAGGGGGCAGGAATGATGCAGGGGTACTTCTCTGCCAAGAGGTCAGCCATCACGCCTCCTCTCTCCCTTGCCTCCTCACTCAGCTGTGCTACTACTCTCTCCTCCCTCACCACCATCGCGGAAAAATCACCAGAAGCCTGAGTGCCTGCTGCAGAGAGAAAGAAACCAGCCTCTAGGGTACAAAGCGGCCGATCCTCATGTGGGTCATGAAGCCCTTACTCTGCATTCCTCCAAAGCCTGAGTCCCGAGTCACTGCAGATACACACGCTGTGGAGGGACCTTTGAATCCAGCCCAACTCATAAGGCCAGTAGACATGTGCATGGCGCAGAACAGACTCCAACCCCATGCGGGAGATTTACAGCAAGGCAAGCCAGCTGCAAGAGAGAAACCTCTCTCTCCATGAACTGAGTATCAGCACTGCCTGGCAATGCAGAAATCCAAGAGACACATATAATTCACACAGAATATTCTGAATCGGAAGGGACCCGCAAGGACCATCGAGTCCATCTCTTAAATGGCACCATTTTCTCCCTGGTGAGAATCAAACCCCGGTCTCCCATGTGAGAAGTGAGGACACACATCAGTATACTAAAGTTCATGCTGCATCCAGCAGCTGGGGGGAAGGGGAATGGATTCTTTCCCATCCCCTACACACACCACATTTTTATCAGGTATCAAGTTGGTGGTTTGGTAACTTTTCCTATGCTTCTTAAGTAATTTTACCTTCTTTTTTCCCCAACTTTTCTCTGTCTTTTACTCCTCTTTCCCTATGCTTTAGCTTTATAATTAATAAAAAATCTTATGGTTTTGAAATCCAGGATCCGGTCTTGTTTGATTTTAATTTTGCTTAAGGGAAGTAAAGTGACCCTTTAACCAGTTCATAACAGGAACTCATGCTTGAGGTGCATAGTTACAGGCAGAAAAATGTCTTCAAAGGGTGGAGGAGTCCAGTGATACTAAAGTTAACCTCATTGACTATAAAATGCCTGGCCAATACTAGTTTCTAAGCTCTATTTACATTTGACCATCTCTGATGTTTGACTATCTGTAACAAATCTCAAAGTCTGTTCTCTCTTAATAACATTTAAATTTTGAGACTATTTCCTTATATTTTAATTATTCATGATTTTCTAAAGAACACGGAGTTACATCCATACCAAGCATGAGTAGAAAAGATAAAACTTTGCTTCTAATAAAGTCAATGAAAATTTTTCCAGTGAGAGCCCTTCACAGTTAAAGTCTGTAAAGTCCTCTTCAGTGTTTAAATGTGTTGAATACGTTTGGTTGTCCTGAAACTTTTGTCACGCTTGGCAATTGTACTTGAATTTCACTCAAATTCTCTAACAGTTCACTTATGTGAGGTGAAATATAATGTAGAGGGTTTGATTTATGTGAGTTCATAGAGTGAGAGTGTAGAAGGCTTGAGGAATATGCAGTTACAGTTATTGTCAGAAAAATTATCTTTCAACAACAACAAAGAAAGTAAAAACATTGTTCAATCTGAGTGTTGGAGAGGGAAGAAATAGAGATGAAAATCATAATTCATTCATAGATCTTTGCTCTGGCATCACATGAGTCCCGCTGCCATTATGAAAATAATAGGAATTTCAGGCCAGGGATGATGGAAATAAGCTTTGAAACATTCAGATGCAAAGGTCTGAAAAATGTAGTGCATCACCTGGAAATCTGATCTGATCAAAAGCTGATCAAAGAATCTCAGATCAAGACAGGGTGTTAATCTATGCATACTTGGTTATGGAGGAAGAAGAACACACAGATACTACATCATATTTCTAGGTATATTTATTGCTGCATAGAAAGTATGAAGGGCATGCTCCTTTATATTTCAGCTAAGCTCTCAAAATAGCAGTTATGTTGACTTATGTAATACACAAATCTGCCTGGGCGGGTGGTTTTGCAGAATGTAACACAGAAATGAAACCCTGAAATGTGCAGATGCAACTCAAAACAAATTTCTTTTAAAAATTGAGTAAATAACCATGGAATTTGTTCAAAATATTAGTTCTAGACATTATTGTTTCCATTGACGTTTACAATACTTCAAAACATGAATAATAGGATAATGCTGTTGCTGATAAGTTTTGTTCTGTACATTAAGCTAGGAGGAATTTCATTTACTCTTGATGAATGCAGCTTCAGTTACTGCTAAACAAGCAGAAAATATGTAGTTTAGTTATAATATCCCACTTGTGCCTGTTAATTAATAAACATCTGCCCAGAAAGATACTAGTTTTCAGGCTAATTGTGTAGTTGCTTGGTATTCCTGCATTGAATTTCAATGTGACTGAACTAATGGCATAAATATATGGAAAGCTTGTGAAACAACAGTGTTACGTCTTCAAAATGTGGCTCATGTTTCCATTCAGTTTGAAGCAAATAGTAGTTTCATAACATTTTTTTAAGCCTTGAGTGATCAAGGGTAAGGCGCTGTCAAGAATACACCAGTGGAGTGTCTTGCAATGTGCAGAGAAGTCTAGTTAGAGATGCGTAACTCCTCTTTGACTGAAAAGGATTTTCCTTGTAGTGTGTACACAGGATAAAGCACAAAATTTGAGTAGAATAAAAGGGAGCATTTTGTTTCAGTAAACTGAGAAAGAATAGTTTTTCCAGTCCTCCGTCTACAAGACTTTTGTGCTATACCAGCATCTACCTTCCCCTGGGAACCTTTGCACTATCAGTGTGAGTAGAGCCTTGACAGTGAAATAGATCCACAGTGAAGAATGTGGGTATGACTCAGTGACCTATACCTGAGAAGGTCATCTTGTCTTTAATGCCTTTTTTTTCAGCAGTCCATATGATGACGTGTTATATGCTAAGGATGCTGATGTGATCATGGTGTGGTCTCTCCTGGGTAAGCCATGTTAAACTAAATCAGTTGACATCTCACAGGAATAACATATTTACTAGGCTAGAAGGCTATATTTTTTCATTCAATTGACGATGATTTTTTTCCAATTTATCACTTAGAATGATACTGATGATGATACTCCAAAATTTAATTTTTTTTTGTGCATAATTTAAACTCAGGTCCAGTCAAGATTAATTTGAATTTGTAGATCTTAATGCAAGAAACAAAGTGTATCTGCCCATCTGTGAAATGACCATTTTGTATTCTCTACTCAAGTCTAGCAGCAGAAATTAGCTTTCTGGGTAGTGACTTATTCCAAACCGAGTGCATTTCTGATAATATTGCGTATCACAGCTGTGGGTTACCTAAATAGGCATTATATCCCTTTCTGTTCTCTTACATTGTCCAATACAGCTATTATGTTCCAACAAAACCAGGAAAATATGTATTGTAAGTAGCAACAAAACCAGCAGGTTGATAACAGCACTATGCTCACGAATGTTAATTACTAACAGGCTCTTCTATAATTGTAATTAACATCTCTTGCCTCAGCTTTGCCATTAACTGATGTTACAATTTTTTGTTACATACTTAATCTTTATGGTGTTTCTCTGGCCTGCTCATATATTAAATTTATCAGTAAACCTAAAATCTATACATGAAGCTGCCACTTACATGAAGTTGCTCATTAGTCACATGAGGCCCTTGTACATAGGCTGTCTTCATCCCCAAGGAATTCACAGTCAACACACTCCGTTCTGGCTCAGTAAGTGTCCCTGCTGTGTGTCTTTTCACATTTGATGAACCTGTTGTAGCTTAATTTGATTCATATTGTGAGATTTCTGTGCCTATATTCACTGCATGGACTTTTGTCTAGATACTGTATTGTGGGGAAGTCCCAAACACTGTGGGTAAGGAATTCTAGAGTAAACCCACTTTCCACTAGAAGGATTTTGAGAGGAGAGATCCCTAAAGCACTGGTTAGGCTGGATGAGGTGCAACCTGTCACAATCCCAGCCTGGCTTCCAGCTGCCAGGCTGGTGAGCTGCCCAACTCCATGACACCTTCCAGAGCGGGTGGCCACCAAATCTCTCCTTCTCTGCCTTCCACTCCTCTGGCGCAGGCTCTGGGAACACAAGGCTGCTCCGCTTCCACACCCTGCCACCTGCCTGGGAGCACCCTGCTCCAGGGGGACTACCAGTTGCCCATCTTTGGCAGCTGGGCAGCTCTTGTGCCTTGGCAGGCAGGCAGGCATGTTGGCTCCAGGACTGCTCAGCTCTCCTACTCGTGTGTACTGCGGGCTTCCCTGCCAGATGGGCAGGCATGGCCACCTCCCTAGGCAGTCTGGAAACCCAAAATCTCAGGGAGAACGTTTTGTTTTTGAAAGAAAATACGCATGGGCAAATTAATCTGTGGAGGGCAGGAGGATGAATTTTTGGGGTGCTGCTGGAGCTGCTGGCTCTCTGGTGTGCAGGCAGGGCCTCTCTTAGCGACTTCTCTGATTCCACTCTGGGGGTTGCCCACAGACAGAAAGCAGTGCCCAGCCTGCACCACCACAGCCTCTCTCATTGTAGGCTTTTTCTCACTTCCACTGCAGAGAAGCCCTACAGCATTTTTGTTACTTCACAGTGTGGAAAAAAATATTTTTTGCTTAAAATTATACATAATATTGGAGAAATTTTTGTCTGCTGTCCCAAAAACCCAAATTAATTTTGGTCCAAAATTCTGTTTCCATAAAGCAAGCAAAACTAGAAACATTTTCTCTGGCTTGACATCATAAAAGAGTCTCTATGGGCACATTTTCTACACAGTCTTGTTACTTTGGATGGTGGAAATAAAGGCACATGGATGGAGTTCTATCCAGTTCTTTTCAGCTTGGAGGTAAGAGTTTTTGACACTAGGTGGTACTACAGACAAAGGCCAATATTTGCAATCTTTGGTGGTCAGGAACTGACAGCTCTAACCCTGGCATCTAATCTAGTGGCCTGATTATTGGTTTCTATATTTCATATTATTCCTGAGATAGATATATCTTATTCAATGTGTTTCTGGAATGTTATGCTAAGTGACTTCTAGCTCCCTGCAAAATTTGCCTTTTTGTCAGGTAGGATTTTATCAGTCAGGTAATCTTGCAAAAATCTGTGAAATTATTTGATATAGTTTAGGGATAAATCTAGCCTCTGATACCACTTGTGAATACAAAAAGACATGTATAACATTTTGGAGCCTTCTGTGCTGAATTCTGAAAATACATTTCATAAGAGCAACACTGGGAATATTTTGCTATTTCAGCTGCCCCCTCAACACTTTTCACTGTATATGTTTTATGGCTTTATGTAGGGCATGAGGATCCATCCATCAAGGGCATTTATGAATATATTCTCCTATAATTTGACATTAACTTCCATTCTCAGGTCAATCAGCATGTTATTTCCTTGAATTCTTACTCCTGTTTCTCGGTTTCTGTGTTTTTTCCATTTCTGTTTCTCTCCAGCTACCTCTGCCTCAGTGACAGCTAGATCAAGGCTCTCTACCCTTTCCTGTAATGTGTGGTGTTTGTTTAGGAGTGCAGAGCCCTTAAGTTGTTACCCAAGACCGTAGAGGCCATTAAATGTGATTTTTGCTAGCAGTTAAAGTAGGAGTGAAACTTCTTTGGATGGTGAAATACATTTGATGCCAGAAGCAAGGAATTCAAGCCTTAAAAAAAAAATCCATAACTAGTTTTTAAAATTTTATTTTATTTTTTGTTCTGTAGTATCCTGGCTTTTAACAATCCAGTTTTCTACTGTGTTTATTACTGGAGAAGTTAAAATCAATGTGTATTAGGTATCCCTTCACAGACATCTCGATGAACTAACTGCCTATTGGTCCAATGTGATTCAAGTCACCCTTAAAAATACTTATGTATAAGACAACACAAAAGTGGTTACAACAATACAAGATGGCTGTTCTTTTTATGAAAAATATGTAAGCTGTACTAAAAATACACTATTACATGCACCAAATCTGTCATCTATAGCTGATTTAGTGGTGAGAAGATTGATTTTTAAATAAATAAAAGTATTGACAAGCGACAGACAAGCAGATAGCATGCTTTTGTACACTGTGTAAATAAATTCCAACAAGAGAGCTGCTATTCTGTTTTTTCCTGAGTGAATATGCTTTTCAGATGTAGCTTTGCTTAGTTGTATATAGATAAGCGTATACACTTATTTAACAGTCACGTTGCATTGAGGTTAAGTGGAAATCAATGCAGTTAGATTTTTTTGTCTTTGTATTACATAGGTATTTTCAACTCTACATGTGAAAAAAGGATAAATAGAAGCAGAGATGCCATATTCAAAATATTGCTTCAGCACATAACTAATTGCTTCACCATAAATTGTTTATACTAAAGAAAGGGATTCCTCAGTAATATGTCTAAATTAGAAAATATTTGTTCCTGCTTTTAAAAGTGAAAGGGAGGTGGAGCTAGCTGATGTCATACTTCAAACAAATAGGTTGAAGGTTTGAATTCTTCCCGGTCCAATTTCTAACTATGTGGGGTGCAAGATGAGGTTTAGCTTGCTTTGGTGATGTTTCTGGGAATCCCAAGCGTATGCAGCAGGCCTAAATATCACTGGTCATAGGCTGGAATTACTAAGTGTTGAAAGTGACCCATTGCAGTTCATTCTGACTCATCATATGCAGATGGAAGCTAAGCTCACAAATACTTCGCAATAAATTGTAACTTTACAACTTTTCCAGGTTGCCATGCATTGTGTGAAGGGAAGCTCTTGTGGCAGCTGATGGAAGCATTATCTGACATCAAATGCAGTGGCCCTGAAGGAAAGATCAGCTGCCACAACCCTTCACAGCTCTGTATTGTGATGAGGTAGGGCAGGTGGAACCATAGCATCACTTCTTTGCTCAGGTTGTCTGAGCATTTCTGTTGGTTTCGAGCTCTGTGGGTTTTATTTGCTGAGAACATAGACTATGTTAGTTTTTGTCCAGACGCTAGGACTTGGGAAACAGAAATGAACTCCTCATAACTATGTGGGAAAACCCTTGATATGCTTCTGTTATAGCTATTGAGGACATCCTGAGTGTATCTTGATTAGGTTTACTGCATAAATGGGCACGTGTGCTTTTATATGTAAGGCACTCACTTTCGTTTTTCCTTTTCTTTAAAATGAGATTAAATGTCTCCTAAAGTACATGTAGTAATAAAAAGTAGTATCTGGAGAAAGAGTCAAGAGAGAGATTAAAACAATTTAATTTAAGCAGCAGATTATAAATCAAATCAATAGTGCAGGAGGGCAGTAGTCTAATTGCATTCTAATTGCATGACAAAATGCCTACCCTAAATTAATCCAAAACTCTAGTGTTAAACTCTGCTTTTATAGGCAGAAAGCACATTGCAAACTCACAGCATCAGCTATCTTCTCTGGATGTTTCCAGCTCCTGAATGGGTTGTGCACCAGGACAAGGCTGAGGAGGGCAGCCTTGCCATGTTGGGGCTCCAGCAAGGCCAGTACTCTTGCTACCACAGTGTGGGACATTTCAGTTAATTAGAGACATTCAGACTAATACCCAAACTGTTTCTCTACTGCTTGGCACAGGCATAACATGGATTATTAGTGCATCCTAACAAAAAAAAATGGTAACATTTTGAAATTAATAATGACCTTGCTGTGGGCAGTACTACTGGAGCCATGAATACGTACTTAGATGGTCATCACTCCTCTTCCCTTGTTTAAGAAAGAACCTAAGCTACTGGAGGTGCAAGTGGAAGAGGTAGGCCTTGAGGAAGCAGCGCTTGGGCCATCTGTGAAACAGACACTTAGAGACTGCATTTTGCAGGGAGTGAATTTCTCTGCATCTTGGCTACTGTGCTGATGTGGCCTCCTCCTTTTCCCTTCTGATTACTTTGCAAAGTGCTGAAGAGGGAAGTTATGGAAGATAAGGGAGACAGAGCTGGGACAACCATTGCATGCCTTATCGGTTTCTTCAAACACAGCGGTAGAGTGATTAGTTTTTGGCTAGTTTTGTCTTTTGACAAATGGTACCCAGATTTCATATGCTTATTCTTTTTGGAGCAATGAGCTGTGCCTGCTGAATGCACAGTTCTGGTATTATCTATGAAGAAATGCTGCGGTGATGCATTTTTTTCGAAGTAAAGCTGAAATTTTTAACAATAACATACTATTTACAAATAAAATAGCTAGAATACATCTGTATTGCTTTTATAAGAAGCACAAACACACCTGTATGGGTAAATCAAGTTTCCTTTGTACATTGTCAACCTTATTTCCTTTAGTCCATACTACAGTCGGGTCTCCTATATCACGCACCCGCACTCTTAATTCGGACCTGCACAGTCTGATTTCCGCGTTGAATGGCGGCTGTGCTGCCGCCCCTGCTGCCATCACCTGTGCCCCCTCCGCCACCTGTGCTGCCCCCGCTGCAGCTTGAGCCACCACCACCGCCTCTTCTGCCGCTCAGGCCGGAGCTGCGTCCGCCGCTGCCACGGCAGCCGGTCTCACATACGCAGTTGCAAAACGAGTCTCCTACATCACTAAAAAATCATGCTGCTAAGATCTGAAGCCGCAATATCGGGGAGTGCGCAGTGCAAGAGGGCCAACTGTACTTTCCTTTAACACTGCAAAATTTTGACATCTCTTTTGTATATGACATACATTAAAAAATTAATTGTCTGGAGCACCTCTCAAAACGAAATCCACTTTAGTACAGTGGTGAGTACTCCCACCTCTTATGTGGGAGACCGGGGGTTCGATTCCCGCCAGGGAGGCAGTGGTGCCATTTAAGAGTTGGATTCGATGATCCTTGTGGGTCCTTCCAACTCAGAATATTCTGTGATTCTGTGACTTATTATTAAAGGCCTTTGCCACCCCCCTTCCCCTCCCTCCCCAATTATTGTTTACTTGGCAGCTATAAATATGCTTCAGAAGATAGCAGACATGTAAATCTATCCTTCAGATATTATGAACACTTACACTGGAGCCGAGCATTATGGCACTGCACTCTTCATGTGAAAACTCTGATCTTCAAATGTACTTCAGGAGCCAATTCCATTGATTTCAAGTACTGAAATATTTTAGTGACACTGAGTTTTAGGAAACTAACTCTCATTGACTTTCAATTAGGATCTTCAGAGTTAAATCTTGCAAAATGCTGAGTATTCCTAAAATTCAGTGAGTAGCCACAACTTTTCCTAAAAACAATTGGGTTTGAGGCTGTCCAACACTTTAGAAAACTGCTCAGCACTTTAGCAGGTCAAACTTTAAAAAATGTTTCTGCCAGGTTGCTATAATCAGTTTGAAAATTCATGGCCACTTTTGGAAATGGTTGCAGATCCTGAGTGTGCAGCTTCAGTATGAGATATTGAAAGTGGTTCACTAACAGGAGGATTTTATAATAGACAACCAGACATAATCACTTTATTCTGAGGCTCTCCTAACAGCTCTTAGAAAGCTTTGTTGTTCTCTAACCATTTATTTACATTTAAAAAGTGATCATTCTGTCTCTCTAAGAGAACTCTAGCTTTCCACTATATAAATACTAGTACTATCAGGGTTACAGAGTAGTGACTCCACATACCATAGTACAGCATTATGTCAAACCAGGTGCCCACTGCAGCGTTTACCACATTTCTGGTATGATAAAGATCCTGATGAAATCTTTTCCATCTAGATGAGAGAAAAAAAAAAATCAGTGATTCAAATAAGAAAATTTTGTCATCCTACAAGGAATATTTTCTCTTTTATCAGGTAAAGGATCTTGTTTAAAACCAGAAAGAACTGAGACAGTGAGTTCTGAAGAGCCTGACTTTTAGCCTGCTCCCTGAAGTGGACGCTGGAGCTCTGTGTCAGGCACTAAGGCTCCCTAAGAGGAGCAGGGCAGGGGTTAGGTATTGCAGCACACCTGGAAATGGTGTGCCTAGTAGGTTGAGGCTTCTAGCTCTGTAGGAGTACAAGAAGTATGAGAAAACAAAAATGTTTATGTATCTGATTCCCATCTTATTCTGGGTATATTTTTTCTCTTTAGATTCTGAGAAAGGTAGAAACTAAGCTGCACAGCATCTAGATAGGTACTCTATTCCTAAACTACATTTAAAGAAACCCTGAGAATACTTTGTTAATGACTATAAGCAAAGGAATTCTTTCTTGTCAGGCATGAGTGTTGTACCAGGCTGCTCATTAGACTGAATGAAGTGCTGAAGAGGATGTCCAGAAAAATAACTCAGGAAACTTTTAATTAAAATTTAAGGGGCACTGACAATTTCTTTAGGATTTTGTAATTTTATGATTATGCATCATCCATTCAGTTTTCAGGGCTGCAACTTGCAGTTAACTCTATTGTAGACATTTCGGTTTTTTTCAAAACATGGCAGCAGGCATCAGACTGTATTAAACAATCATGTCAGGGAGTATTCAAGTTAAAAGTGTAAAGTTTGCTTAAAAATGAATAATTTTAAATGTAAAATTAAGATGTATTTTTTAAAAATTGAAAATTTGGCCCATTATAGATTTCCAACTTGCTATGTCATTCTTGTCAGTTCATTTTAAATGATTAAAAAAACACTGAAATATGGGTTTATAACAAAATATTGCCTGGATGTGGATTTACACACTTGAAACTAATGCAACAAAAATGGAAACTGCTATTTTAACAGAAATACACAAGTAAACCTAATTTGCAGTGTTTTGTTGTTTTTTCAAAGTTCCTAAAGGAATACAAAATACACTTTCAGCTTCTGTACAGTCTAAAGCTTTTGTTTATTTTTGGCTTCCACAGACTCGAAAAATGCTTAACTATTGTCAATACAATTAATATAAATTCTGCTTTCTGGTTTTCTATGACTGCAATTTTTAAACTGCCACTGTTAGTAATTTTTAATGTATTTGATTATTCCTTGAATTACTTTGCAAGTGTGCTTTAATGCCTTTGGAATTAATTAATGATAGATTTCTATATGGTAATCAGTATGAATTTTTAAAGTAAGAATTAAAGAAATTCTAACAGGCAGTCTTAGCTTTTGGTCATGAATAACTGGAATAAATTCCAATAATTTTTTGAGATCCAGAGGTTATTCTAGATGTTATAGTTAAGGCAAATTTGGTTAGGCAATATACAGTAATTGTATATTAATACAATAGTAATATTTGTAGAGAAGTCAAGCATATTTCAGATAATCTTAGTAATATAATTTTAAAATTGCATTACTTTGGGAGGTAGTGCCTTAATA
Organism: Pitta sordida; assembly: GCA_013390025.1. NCBI lineage: Eukaryota > Metazoa > Chordata > Aves > Passeriformes > Pittidae > Pitta > Pitta sordida. The sequence goes on along the minus strand of WEKX01029622.1, from coordinate 20,323 downwards.
TGGTGCATTTTAATAACAGTCTAGTTCAGCTTCTCCATCTCTGCTGGGAATCAGACAAGACCCTTTCTTGTGAATTAGTGTTAATAAGTCTTCAATAGATTCAACTGTGGGATAATTAATGACTCGTTCCCTCTTGCCAGAAGATTTCAAGTGGGTTTCATGCAACATGCTGAGCTATTATCCTTTGGTGAGGTCATGAATCATGTCAGTCAGTTAACAGCAGTGGCTGCACAACATATTTGGAAATTATATAATCAGAATAACCCAAACTTTTCAACCTTCCTTGTGAAGGTTTCAGTCTTCTGCAGAAGGACAATTGAAAGACATATCACAGTGTACTTATAGGGATAAGCATACGTGAAAATTGGCTCCTAAGTTATCTGAATTCAGCTTCCTTTTCTGCAAAGTACAGTGACTTCGGTTGGATGCTGTACTTNATGCAGGCCAGGATGCCATTGGCCTTCTTAGCCACCTGGGCACACTGCTGGCTCATATTGAGTTTCCTATCAATCAGTACACCTAAGTCTCTCTCCACTTCACTAGTCTCGAGCCACTCCTCCCCCAGCCGATAGCGGTGCATGGGGTTGTTATGGCCGAAGTGAAGAACCCGGCACTTAGTCTTGTTAAACCTCATACTGTTGGAGCCTGCCCATCTCTCCAGCCTATCAAGGTCCCTCTGGAGGGCCTTCCTACCCTCCGGCAGTTCAACATTTGCCCCCAGCTTAGTATCATCTGCAAACTTGCTGATGATGGATTGAATTCCCTCGTCCATGTCATCAATAAAGATGTTGAACAGTACTGGGCCTAACACTGACCCCTGTGGGACTCCGCTGGTGACTGGCCGCCAGTCCGATGTTGCACCATTCACCACCACCCTCTGAGCTCGCCCTTCCAACCAGTTTGTAACCCAGCATAAAATGTTCCCTTCCAGCCCGTGCTTTACAAGTTTCTCCTGAAGCTTATTGTGGGAAACCATGTCAAAGGTTTAGTAACATGACCTTGATAATAGGATAGTGTGTCATTGGTAAGATGGTGTGTTGGTAGCAGGATGACAACAGGTTAGGTAGATGATCCTTTGGGTCCCAACTCAGATTAACCTGTGAACCTGGGAACAGATGATAGGCTGGACTCGAAGATCTCTATGGTCTTTTCCAACCTTACTAATTCTGTGATTCTGTGACTTATGATATAATCCTGTTGGTTACTTTCTTATATTTATAATCACCTGATGAACATTTACAAATATGTGGCACATGCATCACTGTGCTGATTCTCTCCTAACAGGTGAAGCAGGTGGGAAAACTCTCCTGTTATTGCAATAATGTTTGGTGCTATTTAGTTGTGGCTCTCCTGGCCTAGGAAATGGCTCTAAAGGGAGGCAGTAAAACTGCTCCATTTTTGTTATGGTGTACTTGGATAGTCTGCATGGTCATCTAGTCCCTCTTTTTCTTTCCATTCAGGTACTGACTGCATTTGATGCTGTTGGTTAGTACTGGTATCATGTTAACACTGAGAAGGCCTACCTAGCAATCCAGACCTCTGTATGAGATGTTAGACATTCATAAAAAGCCCCCAAAGACAATCTCTGGTTAGATAACCATGTAGATTGTGCTAAAACAAATGTACCTACAACTTTAAAGGGAATTCTTTGTAAGGGCAGTAGTGTTATGCCCTGGAGATTGATTCCCTTCACACCAGCAGTATTTGTCTTCATCAATGGATTTCTTCTTTATCCATTAAGATCTTCCTTCAAGAAAATATCGGCACTTGACGTAT
>WEKX01029612.1:170443-198715 GCA_013390025.1 Pitta sordida | reverse complement strand
CCCTCGCCCGCCCGCGGCTCCGGCGCCGTTCCGTGTCCAGCCCCGGCGGGAGAGGGGCTGGGGGACGCGGGGCAGCCCCTGGCGGAGTGCTGGGTGTCTCGGTGCGGGGCTGCTGCCGGGCGGAAAGTCCCGTGGGGAGCAGCCCGGACGCCTTTGCACCGTGTCAGCACCTCCGGGCAGCCCTTAATTTTAGCAAGACTTTAATGTAATTAGACCCCGGAGTGATTCCGTGCTGGAAAAGCCCTGAAGTTGCTCGCTTAGCTCAAAAGTAATTTCTTAGAGTAGCGTTCCTGTAGGGAAGGGTATCGTAGGATGGCTTGAGTTGGAAGGGACCCACAAGGCTGACCGAGTCCAAACTCTGGCCCTTCACGGGAAAGCCCCAAGAATCCCACCGTGTGCCCGAGATCGGTGCCAAATGCTTCTCGAGCTCTGGCAGATCTGGTGTGCACTGTCTCTTTCTGGAACATGCAGATCTCTTCATACACCTTCAAGCCGGTTGTAATGCTCCTACCGAGTACAGAAATGAACTTTACTGACACTTGCGTGCTAAATGTGTGCCATAATAAGGCAGAGGTCAATGGGACTGCTGTGCATGGTTGCCATGTGAGATTAGTTAAAAGATCACTAGGGATCTGAAAATTGTTACTCTTTTAAAAGGGTTGGTAATGCAGTGGAGTTTGTGTATCGTCCATCTATCCAGTGTCAGGGGCTTGAAATGCTCCTGACCTTAGACGGACTAGAGGACAATGTTACAAAGTTGCCTAATTATGGAGCAAGCACAATTGAAGTTGACTTAACATTACATCATAGAAGAGTGACAAAGTTTCGGTATGTTTCAGGATTCACGACCAGGATTTGAGATTTAATAATTCGTACCCAGGTCATTAAATAATTTATAACAAGGTGACTTACCTTTGGAGGTTTTGGGGTTTTTTCCAGTTTTTGAAAAGTTTTTCTTACGGTCCTATTTCTGCTTTTCAGGTGGCAGAGATACTAAAAATGCTTTCTGTGTAGTTTAACTTGATGGTTATTCCATTGTCACTGACAAAAATAGTGTTCATACCACTTAAAAATAATTGTTAGATGCTTCCTTTATCTGGGGTTCTTGATATGCATTTCTTTTAGAGACTTTTAAATTGTTTTTGTTTTGATGGGGATAAGACTTTTATATATAACATTCTGGCTTCATAAAGAAGGTGAGAGATCTTAGTTTTGTGATGAAGCATGAGCAGCTACTTAAGTTTTAAAAGAATGTGGGCAATTGACAAGGAGTCTTAAGTGTTTTAGAGTAGTACTTCACAAGTCTCTAATGTCCTTTGCAGTTGAAATACTAAAATGCTTTTGGTTATATGTATTCTCTGAGCTAGTGAATGATGGACAACTGTGAACTTTGATTCTAGCAGAAGGAAGTTAACTGTCTAGAGTGCTGTTGCCCGAGTTCTTCAATGACTGTGATACGGTCATTAGCTGATGCAGTCCTTGAGTATGTTTGCATGTGATGTGTTTGTTGGTTGGTTTGCTTGAGCACTGTTCTTACTATTCTAAAAGCTAACTAGTTCCTCCGCTGCATTTTGCGTTTGGAGAAAACCATCAGTTTATTTAGTTGTTAGCTAGAGGGACTGAGTTTCCCTCTCCAAAGCACTTCTGATGATATCCTGGGACTCAGTTACTCTCAAGGCACATGCTGCTGCATGGATTTGAGTATGAAATCTTGCTGCCTGCATAGGCTGGTTTTGTGATACCTTCAGGCTTTTTTTCAATTTTAAAAGTACAATGACTTTATAGAATAACTGGCTGCCAAGGCTGTATATTTATTATGGTTTTTCTTAATAAATATATACTTAAATGGACAGTTACTAGTTTGGTATGTATCCATTTTAGGTTCCAGTTGTTTGAGCTATTTTTAACCAGTGCAAACACATACATTCACAGTATGTATACACAAGACTTATGAGGCAGTTTTTTGGTTTGCCAGTCTCATTCAACACTTGTAATTAATGATGAAGCATTTTGTGTTCTTGGTCACTTGATGGCCGTGAGCAAGATCCTTGCTTACATGCCTGTGGAGTAGGGTGTTGAATTAGTCACAAACATCTTTTTTTGAGACTGGGAGCACAAGCCCTTCAGCATGAGAAATATGAGTCAGATTTAACCTCCTGGTGTGAATTTGTTAGTCCTTTCTTAATTTGAGCTGATTGACACCAAGTGTTTATGTTCTGGTGCGTTTATGGTCCCAGTGCCCTTGGCAAAACTTGGGAAAAATGGTGAGAGAGCACAGAGAACCAGGAGGTTTAGTAGTTGCTTTTTATTGTTACTCTGCAGAGTCACAAGTTACGGTTCATTTTAATGAGTATGTGTTAAATATGGCAAATAGCAACCTTTAACACATAGCTGCTTTCTGGTTAGCTTTTTAAACAGTCATGTAACAATCGTGAACTAATATTTTTGTGTAATTGCACTATTGAGTAAGTCTAATTACTAAGCAGTCACATGGTCTTACTGACCTCCTTTCTCCTGGCATTCAGCCCACCTGTTCTAAATTCATGACTGCTACGTAACAAATGCCAGGGCCTCCCTCAACTCACTTCATCTTTTTCTTGTTCTGTTTCTTCTTATTGTTCCTTTTTTCACGTTGTCAAGCGTATCAGGGAGTGCTTCATTGAGACATGCTTTTTCTGTGTAATGAGTTCACAGTGTTGTTCACAGATCAACACTTGAGAGAGAAAGTTATTCCCTGCAGGAAAAAGCGATGGAGAAATGGTGGAGGGAGACGCTAAGTGGAAAATCAAGCTAACACTCTCTTAAAGAAAATTTTGTCAATTGCCTGTAAACATTTGGCACCAGAATTAGCGTACATCTGATTTGGTCAGCAGAGCAGACAAAGAATGTAACTTGCATACTCCAACAAGTAACCATTACCTACTTCCAAAAAAATGTGTTCCTATGTGCTCACAGACTTTTCCATATTAAGGAGAATGGGATCTCATGTTCAGCAAAATCACTTAGGGGAGCATTTCATTCACGCCTGGTTTTGGTAGAGAGTGGCAATTGATCTCAGTGCCTGAAAAGAAATGCAAACATTCTGTTAGTTGCTATGTAAGACTTTCCTTTGGGTAATAATTTACTACTTTTAGTTTGTCTTTTTGAGTGTGTATGTATGTCTTTGATATGCTACTTAAAATGCTGGTGTGCTGCAACTGGTTTTGTAAAGATGGATAGTCTAATTTTGCCAATTCTTGTGTATTTCTTTTTTTTTTTTTGTCATTCCTGAAAATAAAAAAAAAATCACTTTTAAAATAAGAGTAATGACATTTATTTTGTATATCTATTAGATTTTGCAAGAATACCGATGTGTTCAATTTCCTGCAAAGTTAGCTGCTGCTGCTGCTATGGCAGGTAGTGCTGTTGATTTAGGAGAAAGAAAAGATTTTTTTTTTCTTTTTTACTCTCTTATTTCAAGCATATTAAAAGTGAAAACCTGAGGGGAAAAAAAAAAAAGGTTTATTTCCAAGACAACGACTGCAATTCATGGAAATTTGAGCTAGTTTTTTTGAAAAAAACAATTTAGATACTTCAGGAGTATCTATTTAATGTTGCTAGTCTGTGCATCTAGTTTGGAGAATATGCTTATATTTTCAGCTTGTGTAGATATGATTTGTCCTATTTCTTTTGATGTGGGACTGTTGGAGAAAGTTTGTCAACAAAATTATTCTGTGGGTAGTTTGTTTCATATCTGTACATCAGGCAGGGAAAATTTGTGTATTACGTATACTTTGTGAATTTTGGAGATGTGCTTGGTATGTAAAAAGGAATGCACTGAAACATTTATGATTCCCCTGCTAAAAACATCCCTTTAAGTTTGTTTTCATTGTGTAGCACTTAGGATGAAAATCTATTTAATTTATGAAATATTTAACGTCAAGCCCACCGAAGGTGCTCTCTCTCTCCCCTCCTCACTTGGATAGGGAAGAGAAAACACAGTGTAAGGCTTGTGCGTCAAGATAAGGATGCAGAGACGTCATATTTAATTTATTACCAATTAAATCAGCGTAGGGTGATGAAAAACAAATTAAATTCTTAAAGCAGCTTCCTCTCACCTCTCCCTTCTTCCTGGGTGCAACTTCACTCCCATTTTCTCTACCTCCTATCCACCGGTGACACAGGGGGATGGGGATTTTGGTCAGCTCATCACACATTGTCCTCTGGTGCACCTTCCTCCTCAGAAGGAGGACTCCTCATGCTCTTGTACTCCAGTGTGGATTCCCTCCCAGGGGAGAATCCCAGTCCTCCACAAACTTAAACATGAGTACTTCCTGTGGATTGCAGTTCTTTATGAGCTGCTCCACCATGTGTCCCTTCCACAGGGTGCCATCCTTCAGGAACTGACTAGTCCAGTGTTGGGTCCCTCCTGGGGTCACAAGTCCTGCCAGCAAACCTACTCCAGAGTGAGCTCCTCTCTCCACCGGTCCACAGGTCCTGCCAGGAGCCTGATCCACCACTGGCTTCCCACAGGGTCACAGCCTCCCTTGGACAACCTCCATGGGCTGCAGGGGACAGGCTCCCTCACCACGGTCTGCAGGGGAATCTCAGCTCTGGCCCCTGGAGCACCTACTTCCCCTCCTCCTTCTCTGACCTCAGTGTGCACAGAGTTGTTCCTGTCACATATTCTCACTGTCTCTGGCTGCAGTTGCTCCTGATGAGTGACTTTTTCCTATACTTAAATGTTATCCCAGAGGTGCTAACTTGGCCTGTTGCAGGTCCGTGTTGGAGCTGTCTGGCATTGGCTGTGAAAGATCTGGGGGAAGCTTCCAGCAGCTTCTCACAGATGCCAACCTTGTGACCCCCCGCTACCAAAACCTGGCTGTGCAAACCCATTAAATTGAGGGTGTATAATGGGATGCCCTCAGTTCAGTGATTCCCTCTATAATTCATTGTGTTATATGATCTAGTCCCATGATTTACAAAGTACGTCACTGAAGCATACTGACGTATGTCCTCATGAGTTTAATCCTGCATTGTTGATGAAAGGGTTGGTCCCACCCTTCTGTGACAGCAAACAGCCCTATGGTGAGCCAGTTCAGCTCATCAATCTGTCCAAAAGAGATTAATTACCAGTTTTGGTGGGATTAGCTCTGTGGTAGATTGTGCCGGCAAAAAGGTCACGGTAGTAGTGGTGAAGAGGTGAATGAAGAGTGGGAAGGGCAGGTATCTTTTCTTTCAGTGGCACTATGGATTTGGGCCAGATGACAATGGCCATGTAACCGTGGCCTGCATTGCTCATGGGTGTAGCAACCACGGTGTGGTTAGGGGAGGAGGACTCTTGGTTTCTTCCATGGTTTACCATTTGTTGACACCCTTCGAAGGGTATATTGTTGCAAATAAGTATTGGCCTTTTTACTGTGTTAGGGAAAAGGCCCAATTTATTTTTTGTCAAACTGTCAGAATGTGAGAAATAAGCCTGCTAGCTGAGAAATCGCACTGTGCTCCTTCCCTTCTTTTGGTGAATGATCTTGTATCACCAGATTCTGTAATGTAACTGTTATTTAATTGGACAAGAAGACTCCACTGGTTGGTTGGAAGGGAGCAGGTGGTATGCCAAATCCAATTTTATAAAGTGTTCAGTAAGTTGTTTTTTCCAAAGAGCAGTTACTGTAGGCCAGAAAAAAAATCTAGTGAGCATTTATACAATTTGATTTTGACTGCAAGGTTGATCTTGAAAGAATCTTAGTTCCTAAGGTAGGAAGTTTTGAGGTTTTAGACACCAGTTTTACATCTCTAATCTCCAGATTTGTAGATATCAAGAGAAGATCCGGGTAGAGTGTTCTTGATATGTGATAGTAGTGTGTGGACTTTGAGTATTAAGGGAGAAATGTGGTTTTGAAACAACTCCATAGTAATATTTCAGTCTTATTTCTCCTGAGACCAGTAATCTATTTTTATTTTACCTACGTAAGTAGATTGCATTCTTTACTTGAGTGAGGGAAAGTAATCTGTCTGCAACTTGCAGTGTTACCTGCTCTAGTGACAAAAAAGGAGGGTGGTAACCCCCACCAAACACTGTCTGTGGTGAATGCAAAGGCAACTTTTTTAGATAATCAAGAGTGCAGAATTTATGGTTTCCCCCCCCCCCTTAACTGGTCAATATGTAGCAGTGTAAATGAATTCCACAACAGTTCTTCAAAGCAAGTTGTTTTATATATTCTTGTTCTCTTTTGGCCATTTTAATGCAATAAACTATATTTTCCTCCAGTTTATGAAAATGTCTTTATTCCTACCAAAGGAACATATTATGCAAGCATTAAAGAAAAGCCTGTTTATCATTGTGCACTGCCTGAACTTTTTAGTTTCTGACAATTTACCTACAGCATGGAAGCCTTTATTTTAAAAAGTGGTTCTTTTCCTTGCTCTCTATCAGTGCCTGGCAGGTTTTCAGGTTAGTTATATAACCTGTGACAGGAGGAAGGTCAAGCTGCCAGCAAAGTCGGCCATTTTTTCTGTGTAGAAGTCACACTGAAGTCTGTGAAGTATTAATTTACATGTTGAAAGAAACTCTTTGCTTTAGGGAATTTTGTGGTCTTCCCTTAGTGACCTAAAAAGGCAAAAGTGAGCTTGAGCCTGAAACAGTTGTGTAAGTGGTGTGAGAGCATGTGGCTTTGTGTCCCATGGGTTTAGTAATTTGCATATCACATTTTGGCAGGTTTAATAGCAGTGCCTTTGGTAACCTCTAGGGAAGGACTGACTTTGATTATCAGGGTGAGAATTTCACAGTATTTTGGTGCAATACATTTCACTTTGATTTTTCAGCACCCTTAATTGAATGTGTAGCAAGGTTAGTTTGTGTGCTTCTGTGTAGTTCTGGCTTTCACGTTCTTTGCAATCTAGGTCAAGAGGTGAACTATAATTGCAATGTTCTTCTAACCCTGAAACCTCCATTTGTTTTTCAGGTCACTATAAAGGATTTGCTTTCACTGCTCTGGACTTTTGTTTGTGTAAATGCTTTCTTATAAAGGAATAAAGCCTTAGAGGAGGTGAAGGATAGACCAGAAAGGACAGGTCAATATTTCAGTGTTCTATTTCAAGTGTGTAAGGGGAGACAGCTGTGGCAAAAGTCTACGTGTATGTCTATACTTTTGGAACAGTTGCGAATCTCAGAGCATACCTATTACTAGTGGAGATAATAAAAATTAACATGTAAACTTTGTTAACATTTATTTAGACAGTAGCTGAGCTTCAGTGAACAGAGCTTCCTAAAATATAAATATTCTGTGCTTTGATTTTTTTTAATTGCAGTAGTGTTTGAAAGGTCTGAAGTTCAGTGTTGATAAACCTGGGTGTCAGAAGTAAATTCAGGTTTGAAACTGTTGCTTATAATCTCCTTTTGAAAAGTGCTAATGCAACAAGTTTTTTTGCAATAAGACAAAACCTTTCAGGTTATCAGAGATGGAAGAGATTTCTTCCAGTTGAACATTGATTAGGATGTGTCCTGCAAGTCTAATTTCTGTGTTGAGAGGCATGGCATGTGCTGTACACCCGGGCTTTTGTGTTATACATTGCTTCCTCCTGCAATTAAACTAGAGAAATTTTCTGGACCTGGTTTAGAAATTTACTTTATCTCAGTGGTTCTTCTTTTGTAGGAAAGCATTTTCTCTCCTGTTAACTCACATACATTTCTTCTCTAACATCGTGGATCTTTCACAGACAGGAAAGGTAAAGACTGTAAACTTCCCACCCTGTAAGTTTATGCTTTCAGAACACAAACCCCTTCCCCTCAGAATGAAAACCAGAAACGTTGAAAAAATTCTGTTTAAGCTGAAATGGGGAAGTTGTGAAGTATGAATACATCTTATTACTTTTTCAGTGATGGAGATGAAATGTCTACAGCACAGGTTCCTTGGGAACAACTCTGTAAGGATAACTTGGGGTTTCTGTTACCAATCCAAATTGTGAAATCCATGACCTAGGAGATGCTTTCTTTTTTATAGTAAGGAACCTGTGGAGTTCAGTGCTTGCAGGTTTGGGGTTTTTGTGTTTCTCAGTGACAGTGTTGTGCTGATCTTGTAGGTGAAGCATAAACTGTGCTGCAATTGAGGGGGGGAGGGGAGGCAAAGTAGTGGTCGAAAGAACAGAAATAGAAGGGCAACGTGCATCCGGAAGAGGAATAAATAAATAGGTAACTTGTTCCTGTATGCTGCTTGTTACTTCGTGCCTTGTACAGTTCACAGAACTGATCATGGTCTGCATGGTTACAAGTTTGCTGTTCACTAAAGATACAGAACGTCATGACAAGCTTTATCTTGGTTTCACAATCTGTGCCATTCTGAAGTACTGGAGAAGTGTACAGAGAACTGTGAGACTACATTTTACAGAGCAACTGGCATTGAAAATAGCTAATAATTTGATTTGCAGTATATTAGATTAATTGAAGAATGGAGTAAATGTTGTGTTTCCTGTGTTCTCTTGTGAGCTTCCTCCGAGTTGAAATTTTCTGTCTGTAAATTCTATAGCATCAAGTAATTTTATTTTACTTATTTATTGCTTCATTTTTTTCTCCTTCATATTTCATATTCTGGAGAATAAACAAGCTCTTTTTTCCCCTAGGAGTCTTAAAGTAGAAGAAAACATTTCAGCTTTTAGCAGAGATTACCTCGTACTTTTTCCCTTTTTCTCTTCTCGTGGGAAAATCGTGACTCAACATCTGTAAAACTGAGAAATGCATTTAAAAGAAAATATTCTACAGAGTAATTTTTTGCCATCCAGTTTTCAGAAGGGTCTTTGACTGGGGAGGAGGTTGTATTCTGGTTTGGGTCTTTGTCTTTGTAAGTCTTGCTATTAGTGAACTTCAGAAGTTGAAACCATCCAAATGTTAATGAGGGTAATCAAGCAAAGGTTGGCATCCGAATTATTTGTTTTATTTGGGTTGCCTAGGGATAACTCCTGTGACTTTCCATCATTGGTTTTCAGTAGATGACAGGCTTAATAAGTTCTGTTTTACTGTGCTTTATCTGTTTCCCTTTAAAATGTAGCTGTTTGCTGTTCACTGCTATTGCACAGTATATCCCAAACCCTGTGAATGCTTCTTTAAATGACTTATGTAATTATTTTATTTTTTTTTCCTCTAGCAAATTCTTACATTGGTAAGACTTGGAAACATCTACTAATGTGTAGTTTCTTTGGTTCATGACGCAGGAAAAAGTTGTAAATTGCTGTGATGTTCACAGTTCAGCTTTAGTTGTGGTATATGTCCCCCTTTTTGTTCCAAGGCTTTCATAATCTGAGGAGATCTGTATAAAATTAGTTTCAATCATGTAGTGCATGGTGTTTTTCAGTGAGTAAAGGCTTTTCGTTTGATTGAAACTTCCTTTCTGTGAGCTAGTTGCCACTAAATATACCAGTGAGAAATACTTTATTTCAGCAGTATTGTATTTTTCTCTTTCTGTTATTATTCTAAACCATAAAGAAAATCATGCGTTTGTGGGGGATATGAGTCTTCCTGGTTTTGTATTTTAGAATTTGGCTTTCTTCATTCTTGTAAATATAACTCCACCAACCTCTGTTTTTCAGTGCCAACGCTGTGTTAGTTTTCCAAGGCAAAGTTCTTCAATGCTGCATTTCCTGAAAGTTTTACTCCAATTTTTTACTACTTCCATATGAGACAGCACAATGGAGCTTGTATTTTTGGCACTGCAGGTCATGCTTTCAAATTGAGAAGAGTTAGTAGTGATCATGTGTTGCTCTTGCAGTAGCAGCCTTCACTGTTTTTTCATAATTATACTACTTTTTTGTTCTGCTAGCCCTTCTTTCTTCCAGAATCCTACCTTTGCATTTGCTGTTCTCTGGCTTGTCCAGTGCAGTGGTAAAGTAAAACAAATAGAGATTTCAGGTTGGGGTTTTTTGATAGTCTATTTGAAGAATATGAGATTTTCAGGAACAGTTATTTTCCCAAGTGAAAGTGTGAGGGAAATTCCAAGACCTTCCGTTCACTGTACCATATTGTCACCAATTACACTGTTCTTCCTGCTAAACTTAGAAGGTTTAAGAAGATGTAAGGTGAAGTGACCTTTGGAGAGCTTTTCTGTGTGTACTTTGTTTTTCTACTTTCATCATATAGGCTGAATCTGTCAGAATCTTTCTGTTTACTGGAGTTTTAATTAGGGGGTACTATTGGGTAATAGCTAGCTTGTCTTTTATTGGAATGAATTGTTTTGCTTGAAAGTGTTAGTCTTCTTGTGTCTCTTAAATTTTACCTTGAATGAAAGATTTTGAACTTGTACTTGGGTGTTTTTTGATCAATTTATCCAACTCAGTGTGATTGATGTTTGAAGCCTTGCAGGCTTATTTCTACAGAGATAATTATTTCCTTTATGAGCTTAAGATATAGTTCAATGAAAACTTGCATTCATGATCTTTTTTTGCCTTTGTCATAATGTTAATAGTCATTAACAGCAACAGGAAACAGGAAATTGTGTAATTATCAACATTTCTTCCTGGATTTGTGTGGTACTTTTATCATCCATCTCCAGCCTATGCAGCGTTAAGTAAGCTTTGAAACCATGTTAGCTTTACCTGCCACTCACCAGGGTTTTTCTTTTATGGAGATTTAGTTATTTAGACCTGTAATGAAGGATCATGTCTGTTGGCTTGTGGTAGGAGCAGCCTGTTTGTGCCGGAGTGTGATGCCAGCTGTTGACTCTGGCAGGGGACACGCTGTTCATGAGCTGCTGTTCCTTTTCACACCTTTCCTTTCCATTCTTTATCAGTTCCTCTGGTTTTGAACATTGGCTTGGTACTTTTTGAACTCTGAGCACATATTAGGTTTCACTTAACCTTTAGCTGCCAACGCTTCTAAATATGACACAGAGGAGCAGAACTGACCTGTTGCTTGTACCTGCTCAAGTGAAGCTTTTCTCTCTCTGTTAGGTTAGGAATAAAGTTTACCTACGGTACAGGAATCCTCTCGGAGCAGCTCCATAGGGAAGGAAAATTCTGCTCTTACTACAACAGTTACGTATAACTGGAAAAGTAGGTCATTGTGGCAGGGAGTAGTCCAAACAGCCGCTTGGTTGCTGCAGCAACGACCTACTTTACGTAACTATTTTTGTTGATTCATATTGAAATGTTCTTCTTAAAAGTGCTATAAGGAAATGATCAGGCTATGAGAGATGTCGCAATAGAAGGTGCAGGATCTATGGACTACCCCTGCCCTCCTCCTCTCCACCGCCCTCCCTTCTCTCTTTGGTCTTGCCTCTTGACGTTGGTTGGATGTAGGGGGATTAAAGGAAATAAAGTTTGTTTTTATTCAGTTTGACCTTTAGTGGGGAACATTTCTTTTTACTCGAAGGTTCTGAACAGGAACAATGTTTATCACTGATGATTAAGTGTCCAGCGTTCAGAGCCTACAAATCTTCTCCTGTCAATTTTGTCTATAGAAATAACTCAGGAGTTAAAACAGCAAAAAAACACAAACAAGTCTTTCTAAGAAAGAGAGAAAATCTTCTTTCGGGGCACTGGAACAGGCTCCCCAGGGAAGTGGTCACAGCACCAAGCCTGACAGAGTTCAAGGAGCATTTGGACAACACTATTGGGCACGTGGTATGATCACTTGGCATGGTCCTGTGCAGGGCCAGGAGTTGAACCCAATGATCCTTGCAGGTCCCTTCCTTGGATATTCGGTGATTCTATGAGTATTACTTTTCTGCTGGAATGTGAACAGTTTCCCTTGCTATTCAACTGCTCTTATTTTAACCACTCTGTCTCCAACAAAGTTTATCCACCTTCAGGGAGGTTGGCTTGTTGCACACCGCCCCTTTTTTTTTTTAAATTAAATTGACAGTGTTCCTGTCTATGTCTTCCATTTGCTATTGATTGTAATCCTGGAACAACCAAACTGGAAAAAATACAGTGATTCTTTGTAGAATTATGTTCTCCAGTTGTCTATGTTTTCAAGTAATAAAAAGTCTGCCACTGTTGTTCAGGAAGTGCATTTTGGTAATTCATTCCTGTCTTCTGAAAGGAATAGGTAGACAGGGAAAATGTAAAAATATAATTTTTGTAGTAAAGGTTTTATTCATGATAAAGTGATTCTTTATCAAAACTACTATGACTTATCCAGAGATTACTGAATTTCACTTAATTATCAGAATCTTCTACTTAACTGAACTATGTATCTTTTCAAGTTCAATTTAGTTACTTCCAAGTGAAGGGCTTTCTATTGGCCCTGACCTCCAGTATTGCGGAGAACTCTTACAGTTCTGGCAGATGAAGATGGCACATTTATCTAGAGGTTATTTGGGTTTTTTCATCTATTTTGTCTTGAACTGTTTTTCAGTTCTGTCTTCCAGAACTTCTGTTACTGAACTCTGTGCATCTTCTTCATCAGCTGTGGACTTTGAAATGGAAGACCCCTGCAGCATGAGGTCACCTCCACTAGTCCAGCCACACACTAAGGAAGTTTAGGACAAAGTGGAGGTTCTGGGGATTTATGCACCTTGATAAACAAGCTGTGTTTCAGTTGTTTATTTAGGATTGTATAGTATTTTTTTTTCCACTTGGTTACTCAAAAACCTGAATATATTTTCATCATGCATACCTTGTATTCACCTATAAATGACTAATTTCAGTTTTGAAAGACCAGAAAATTTTGACCTTTTGGTTCATAAAAGTGGCAGTGGGAAGCTAAGACAATGCTGAATGTCTGTCCACCATAAGGCAGTGAATTTTAATTAAGCATTAGTCAGTTTTAATCCAGATTTGCAGGAATAGCTTCAGGATTCTTTTTTTTCTGTTTTCCAAACTTTCTCCCAATTTCTGTGCTTGCTAAAGAGTTTTGGCTACGTATATCTTTAATTCTCTTCTATTAGTTTAATAGATTTTTCAGATATGGGAAGCCAGAGATGAAGCAATTGTACCTTAAAGACTTGCAATTTATCCACTGTAGTTGAGAAATGTATTTATTGTGGAGTGTTTAATTCCTGGGAAACTCAAAACTCTGCAAAATTTTACTGGCACTAATTGTAACCTTAAAAAGATCACTTTAATGTAAGGAAAGTAAAGGAGTTTTATTAAAGTAAATGAAAGGCAGTGTAAAATCTGTCCTTCAGAAACAGATCATAAGATTATCTTGTTAGAGTGCTCTTGTCATACTTACTCTTTTCAAATGAGCTATAGCTGTTGCTTTCTCATAGACAGCTTAGATTGCCAAAAATACCATGGCTGAACTATTTTATAAAGCAGGCCAGTTCTGGTTTAATTACATCAAGTTTTATGAGCTTCTCATTTAAATAACAGAAATTGGATACGTGAGAATAGGGTGTTTTAAATTTATTGAGACTTGTAGTCTCAAGTAACTTAGTTTTGTAATTTGCTCTTAGGTAATGTTTCTCCAGCTGTCCCCTGTACAATTTGTCTCCTCTTGGGTTTTCCTTTCTGGATCCAACTGATTTCTCTCTGGAAAGAGCAGATATAAGGAGTTAAAGTCAAATAATAGACTTTCATTTATCAAATTGGAATTAGAAGATTAGAAAAAAAAAACCCCAACACAGAATGTACAGTAAGGAATGGAAGACACTGGAGGAGAGATTTAGGGAGCTGTGAGCCTGTTAGTCTCCTATCACCAGAAGGCTGACCTTTGTAACATGAAGTAATTTGAGATGTGTGTTGCTACTTATATGGGAATAGTTTGGATGAGTAATAGGTGCCCTTTGAATATGAAGTTAAGATCTAGGCTTTATAGAAGCTAAATACACTATTTGCCATGATGTATGGCTTTCAAAATAGGAACCAAATACAGATTGCTCTTTCAGTCAGTCACAGAATGGTTGGGGTTTGAAGTGACCTCTAGAGATCATTGAGTCCAGCCCCACTTGGTAAGGCAGGTTCGCCCAGAGCAGTTTGTACAGGATATGTCCAGACGTGTTTTGTATATGTCCAAAGAAGAAGACTCCACAACTTCTGCAGCCTGTTGCAGTGATCTGTCACCTTCACAGTAAAGCAGTTTTTCCTCATATACAGATGGAACTTCCTGTTTCAGTGTGTGGCCATTGCCCCATATCCTGTTGTTGGGAACTGCTGAAAAGAGTCTGGCCTAATCTTGTCACTGCTCTTTGTATGCATTGATAAGATCTACCCTCAGGTGTCTCTTCTCCAGGCTACACAGGCTCAGCTCTCTCAGCCTTTGCTCAGGAGAGATACTCCAGTCCCCTCATCATCTTTGTAGTCCTCCACCAGATCCTCTCCAGTAGTTCCTTGCTTTTCTTGGATTGGGGAGTCCAAAACTGGACTCAACAGTCCAGATGTAGCTTCACAAGGGCAGAGTAGATCAGAAGATCAACTCCCTTGGACTGCTGGCTCTTCCTCATGCATCCCATGGTACCATTTGCCTTCTCGGACACAAGGGCACATTACTGGCTTGTGGTTAACCTGTTGTCCACCAGGAATCCCACATCCTTCTCTGCAGAGATACTTTCCAGCAGGTCAGCACCTAACCTGTACTGTTATTTGGAGTTATTCCTTCCTACACAGCCCTACACTTGCCTTCATTGAACTTTAATTAGATTCCTCTCTGCCCATCTCTCAAGCCTGTCCAGGTATTGCTGAATGGCAGCACAGCCTTCAGGTGTATCAGCCCTTCAGCAAACTTGCTGAGGGTGCGCTCCGTCCCTTCCTCCGGGTCATTGGTGAGTACGTTAAACAAAAGTGGATCCAGGAGTGACTCCTGGGGAACACCACTTGCTACAGGCTCCAGCTGGACTGTGCCACTGGTCACAGTCCTCTGATGTTCAGTCAGTTTGCAGCCCAACTGATTGTCCACTAACCCAGCCCACATTTCCTGGTCTTGCCCATGAGTATGTTATGGGACACAGTGTCAAAAGCCTTGCTAAAGCCAAGCGAAACAACATTCACTACTCTTCCCTCATCTACCCAGCCAATCATTACAGAATCACGAAATATACTGAGTTGGAAGGGACCCACAAGGATCATAGAATCCAACTCTTAAACGGCACCACTGGCGGGAATCGAATCCCCAGTCTCCCGCATGAGAGGTGGAGACACTCACCACTTTAGTAAAGTGGATTTCATTGCTCAAGTGGATTTCATTCCCTCATAGAAGGCTATCAGATTGGTCAAGTGTAATTTCCTCATAGTGAAACTTTGTTGAATACTCCTAATAACCTTCTTTTCATCCACATGCTTAGAGATATCATCCAGAATGATCTGTTCCATCACATTTCCATGGATGCAGGTAAGGCCTACTGGCCTGTAGTTTCTTGGGTCCTTCCTCTTACCCTTTTTGAAAACTGGAGTGACACTGACTTTTGTCTGGTCTTCATGCACATCTGCTCTTCTCCATGACCCTTCAAAGATGATGGAGAGTGATTTAACAATAACATCTGTCAGCTCCCTCAGCACTCATGGGTGCATCCCATTGGGGCCCCTGGATTTACGGATGTCAAGTTTAACTAAATGCTGTCTAATCTGATCCTCCTTGACCAAGGGAAAATCTTCCTTTCCCTGGACTTTAGCTCTGACCTCCATGGTCAAGGATTCCTGAGGGATGCCCTTAGCAGTAAAGATTGAGCAAAGAAAGCATTTAGTAACTCTGTCTTCCCTATACCCTTTGTCACCCGCTTCATTCAGCAACAGGCCCACGTTTTCCCTAGTTTTCCTTTTGCTACTTCTAGCAAAAGGTAGGAAGGTGTAGAAGCAGCCCTGCTTGTTGTACTTGACATCCCTTTCTAGATTCAACTCCAAATGACCTTAGCATTCCTCATCACATCCTTGCATACTCTGATACTATACCTATATTATTCTCAAGTGGCCTGCTCCTTTTTCCACGTTCTGTGTATTTTCTTCATCTGTTTCAGTTCTGCCAGAAGCTCCTTGCTCATCCATACAGGTCTTTTTTGCTTGATTTCTTACTCATAGGGATGCACTGGCCCTTAGCTTGGGGGAAGTGATGCTTGAATATTAACCAGCTCTACCTTTTGGAGTCTTAACCAATGGGATTCCTCTAAGTAGGTCCTTGAAGAGGTCACGGATAGCTCTCCAGAAGTCCAGGATTGTAGGTAATCCTGCTTATTGCCCTGCCTCCTTCATCTTTGGGAGATTATGAATATCTTTTGAATATGGAAGAAAACTTGTGTGTTTCCTTCCTTTGGGAAATGCTAACCTGGAAAAGGTAGTTTGATTGGAAAAAAGGAGACAAGGGGTGGTAGCTAAGGAAGGAAGTGGTAGCTTTGTGTCCAGTGTGAGCTAGGTTCATTTCAAATGATTTTGTTGTTCTTGATGAGAGTAATACTGCTTGCTATAGTTGATATTCTAATCCCCCTCTGTATGTCCTTATTGTCAAAGGACTGAGCTCAGAGAGATTAAATTTTAAACATTGCTTTTTCTTGATTATTGCTCTAAGCCCTTTCTGTCATCCATTTTTTAAAAGTTGATTTTTTTTCCTGAGAACCTCTTTTATAGCTGTATATGGGCTTGAGTGTATCTTGAATTCTTTCTCCGTCACAGCTCTGCTTTGGCTTGAAGATTATAACAGCAGTAAATATGAGAGGAAAAAAAGCCAAGTGACCCACATCATGGTCAGTGTTTGGTTTTGTTCTTTGCAAGTGGATCAGCTCTTGCTAAGTTATGAAAGATGGTGAAGTCCTGAATTGCACTCTGAAGGAGCTGTTTTTCTCCACTGACTGTAGAGCAACCCTGCAGGAGATTAGTTAGCTCCCACAGCTACTTCACTTAAGTATCTAGAGTTGAATAACACAAACTTTTTCCTGCCCTTGTGTATAGGCTTAAAGGATAATACCTTTATGAAGTGTATACCTTTATAGGATGTAGAAGTTGTACATGGTGTTCATTGAAACCATACAGTACAATAAGGCATGCCTCTGTGACCTTGATTTGGTAACAGGAAAATACTACTGTGGCTGGCTGCCAAAGGATGCTGTGGAGTGTACATAACACTTAAATCCTGTCTGAGCTTAATCTTCTTACAGTTTCATAAGAATATACTCCTTGCACTAAGACACATTGGTTGGTGACAATCCAACAGGGAAATACACTGATATAATGTTAAATATTTGTATGTAGGTACTCATGACGAGAAATAAATGGCTCATGGTTTGTGTTATTAATACCATTGGGGTCTAGTGCTGTGAGCTGTACTCACATTAAATGTTGTACAGCATATAGTATTTTTTTAATTGAATCCAGCTCTACTAAACTCCAAAAAGTGAAGGAGGAATATCTAATAGCTGTGTTGGAAAAAACAATTGAATGGAATAATAAAAATAGCAGATGTTAAGCTGCCTAAGATAATTCTGATAGACAAACTCTGGGTGGTGATCAAATACACGTAATGACGTGAGTCTTGTTTGACACTGCTTTTCTGTTGCTCAAGAACTGGAAATCAATGGCTTGCCATAAGGACTAGTGGTTAGATGGAAGGTATTTATAAAGAAAGCTTAAAATCAAGTTTGGATGGATTGCTGGAAGTTGGCCAGTTCTAGGTAAAAGTATTGGTTGAATTTAGGAATGGAACAACTTTTAGCACTGTTCTGTTTCACTCAAATTCTTACATTTCTTCTCAGAATGAGGAAGCCTGGCTAGATTCCTTTATTTTGTGTGTTTGTGCAGTATAACACTTCTGCTAATGGTCAAATTCAGAATCTGTGTTGGTTCAGAGAAATAATTCTTAATGACTTAGCACTATGTACTGAAAGAGAAGCCACTGGTATTTTAAGTCTCCTCAATTCCAGCAACTGTTCTAATTTCATAGTGGCAAGAATGGTCCTATGTGATTACAGTTTCTGGGTGTTTATTACTCCTAAAAATAACCCCAAACAAGAATTAGCAGTTGCCTTAAATAGTGTGTCTGTAAGTATCCTTCTTGCTAGTCCTCTCCCGAATATAAGTGTTCCCTTTTTAACAGGCTGCTCCTGACTAGCAGCAGTATACGAGTATACTAATATTATACTAATATTAGTATAATAATAATATACTAGTATATTATTACTAATATACTATACTATATACTTCTATATATACTTCTATATATACTATATACTAGTATAATACTTCTGCAAAGGGTCAAATTCAGAATCTGTGTTGGTTCAGAGAAATAATTCTTAATGACTTAATCTGTAAGTATCCTCCTTGTTAGTCTTGTCCCAGATATAAATGTTCCCTTTTTAACAGGCTGCTCCTGACTTCTTCCTTGGATGAAGTCTTTAATCATGTTAATAATGCAGAGCCAGCAATGTTGTGTGATGCAGTGCTTACTTTAGTTCATTTTGTTAATGGTTAACTGTGGTAACGATTATTTCTGTAAGTTTTTGAACAGCTGCTTTGTGGTACCAGTTTATTTCAGCATGGTTTTAGCATGGTTGCTAAAATTATGATCTGTATTACTTTTTCTGTTTCTGAAAATCACTCTTAAAATGGGGGGGGGGGGCAGAACATTTTACTTATATTTTAGACCCCAAGCACACTTAGTATGAGGGGAATATTGTGGAGTTTCTTGGAATAAACTGCTAAAATTTTATCTGTAAGTATTTAAAGTATGTGATCTTTAGCAGCTTTCATGAAAATTCTGAATATCATAATTAGATGTCTCTGGCAAATTGTATGTGATGCAATGTATGTGATAAGAGTGTTGCTTGCAGACAGCTGTGCTTTGCATCAGCGTCTTCCCCAGGTTAAAATAAGTAAGTCTTTCCACCTCCCTCGATCACGTCAGTTGTGTATGAGCCTCGAATCATTTACTACTGTGATATTGATGGTGAACATCTCCTGGTTTGTCCAAGGGAAGTTTCAGACCTGATGGAGAAAACTGGGCTGATAAGAAATGTCCATGCATCCTTTTTGGGTCTTTTTAATGAGGTCCTGTAGTTCAAACTGCTTTCCCATTGGCTATTGGGTTGGGGGAAAAAGGTTGGTTTAGGTTGCAGACTCAGAAACATGACCTGTTACTTTAGGG
Organism: Pitta sordida; assembly: GCA_013390025.1. Classification (NCBI taxonomy): domain Eukaryota; kingdom Metazoa; phylum Chordata; class Aves; order Passeriformes; family Pittidae; genus Pitta; species Pitta sordida. The sequence continues at coordinate 179,742 of WEKX01029612.1, read as the reverse complement.
AGGGACTTAAACAGCTTCTAATTGCCACAGTCTGGTGTGAAGCATAATAGAGTTCAAGCCTAGTAGCTCCATGAACTGCTAGGCTTCTGTGAAGCTGCTATGAAGCAACTTTGCCTCAAGAGCTCATACACGGAAAAGAAAATACTTTTTATGAGATGGAGGTTTTGTATTTGGTTTCAGTTCACAGACTAATTCACCATTCATTTTGATTTTTTGATATAAAGGAACATGTTTTTGAGCACTTGGGTGTATCTCTTCAGAGAGAATAATTTTGCATGCAGTTACTACAGTAAAGGTGCTGCTTCAGGTTTTAAGGGTACTGATGACGAGAAAGAGGAGGTGAAAACTTTGGTTATGACAAGTAATTAATTTGACTGTTGAATTTCTTGATGGGGATATATCTATAAGCAATTATTTAAGAAGGTTCATTTTTAGTTGAAAAAGGCTCATTGCAGTGGAGTTTGGACTAGATAACTTTTAAGAGCCCCGTTCAACCCAAACTATTCTGTGATTCTATAGCTTTGTGTAAAAGACTTTTATGTTAGGCAACTTTTATTAACACTTCAATGAGAAAATGCCTTTAGATGTGGTATAGCATAAATAACAGTGGATGAAAATTAAATTGGTGATTAATTATTTGCAGCACGTTTTGTTAAAACACAATTGGTCCAACTGAAAGATTCAAATATGCTTAATAAACTGCATGCTGGTTCCGAGTAACTACTTGTAAATGGAATCCGTGTTCTGAAAGTCAAAAGCAGTATTCTTTTGTATTGCTATTGTTCCAGATGTCCTAGGGTCACTAGGGTTTGATTTGGTGTATTATTTTTGAACAATGTGCTTTCCATGAGTCTTGCAACATAAGTGGTGGTTTGGCTGGTTTTCATCGGTTCTGGTTTTTGTTGATAAGGGTGAGTGTGTGTGTCTCCTGGCCACTCTCCTGCTCCCTTCCTACATATATTTAACAATGTGAACCTACTCGGTTATTTTTATTAAGTACCTAAGTTTTATGGAGATCGAAATGCTCGAGTGTGTTAAGAGATTGTTACGAATGATAATAGCGTGGATTTAGGGAACCAACAAATAGAGATTAAACAGTATTAAGGGCAAGTTTAGGGATCTTGGATGTGTATTGGAGGCTGGGTCAGTACATGTAATCTTCTTGAATAGGATTTTGTGCAAAGTCCAGACTAGAAGTTGTATATTGTGGTCAGTCAGTTAGGGAGAAAAGACTGAGAAAATAGAGGGAACTGAAATGCCAGTAAGAAAGCAAAGTTCCCTGAAATACAGATTTTTAGTTTGACTAGTTATAAATATTGTGTCTCCAGTTTCTCTTCATACCCTCTCCCTATACTCAGTGATATAAAGCTTAAAAAACAAAAAACCCCACACCACCACCGCACAAAATCCCCTTCCTCTGGACTATTCCAAAGGTATCCAGGACAGTAGTGCAGTTTGTCTTCCTAGTGATTTGTGAAGTATATGTGAATGCACGTGCTCGTTGAAAGGGAGATTCACACGGATAAGATGATTGAATAATGTCTGTCTTTCCAGGTTTCAAAAAAAAAAACATGGTATAATGAAACTGTAATTTTCAGAATCCAAATGGAATTGACTTTGTCCTGGGAACATGGGGTCCTAGTTCTCTCCCATATAATCCAATTCTCATCCAAGTCTTACAATAACTCCAGTGTGGTTTCTAAATAAATGAGTATATAGCAATTTCTTTTTCTTCTTGTATTACCGCAGAGTATATTTCAAAATAAAACTTGACAAAGTGAGAAAAGTAGGCACCAGTGGTTTATTCCAGTCAAAAAACATGAAAACTGAGTTTCCCGGTCAAAAAGCCATCATATTCTTCTATGCTGGCTTCTGAGAGGTCTGCTCTTACTCTTTCAGGTTAAGTGAGGTACATGTTTTAGATGTTCAATAGCAGCTGAGCAGGGGTTCCTCCCAGCCCTGTATATATTTTTGGGAATTATTTTCCCCCATGAAGCTGAAAGCAATATGTGTTAGGCAGGTATCACTTACATAGTGCTAAATCTTTAGGAAATGAATGTGAGCAGGTTTACAGCAATCATGTGTGCTGAGTCCCTCCTAGAGTGTGAAGCATTTTGATTGTATCTGTTTTTTTGGGGGGAATTCATTCTTAAAAACCTAAGGGTGTGTGAACAACGGATTTTAGTAAACCTGCTTGCTCAGTGCCTTTGTCTTCATAATGCTGTGGGCACTTGCAGTGGTGCCGCCTGCCCTTCCGTGGTACCTCTGTACCTTTTCCCCCAGGCACAGTCTCCAGCCTCTGGCACTGCTTTCCCTGCCTTGGGCTTGGGCAGTAGCTCCTGAGGTGTTATCGCTGTGGCCTTGAGCCTGCACGTAGTGTCATTACGGCAGGTTTTGTCAGATGTAATGGCCTACAGTGCTGGAATCACTGCTTTTTTCCCCACCTTTGGGTGTAGCTTCTGGTTTATGGCAGGGTATCCAATAATGTGTGTGCACAGAGGTTAATGACCGGCAGGGTCTGACTCAGCAGTTGCCCTGATCACCATGTGCTTTGAGTGCCAGCAGCTTTGTAGGAAGGAATGGCTGAGAGTTTGAACAGCTCCTGGTGAAACAGATGTTACTACCCAGAATCACAGAATGGTTAGGGTTGGGAGGGACCTCTAGAGATGATCTAGTCCAACACTGCTGCTAAAGCAGCCTCTCCTGAAGCAGGTTGCACAGGATCATGTCCAGATGGGTTTTGAATGTCTCCAAAGAAAGAGACTCCACAACCTCCCTGGGCAGCCTGTTTGAGTCCTCTCAAAGAAGTTTTCCCTCATACTAAGACGGAGCTTCCTGTGTTTGTGCCTATTGCCTCTTTCCTGTTGATGACCACCACTGAAAAGTCTGACCACATCCTCTTGATGCTGCTCTTTGTATGCGTTGATAAGATCTACCCTCAGTTGTCTCTTCTCCAGGCCACACAGGCCTGGCTCTCTCAGCCTTTGCTCATAAGAGAGATACTCCAGTCCCCTCATTATCTTCACAGTCCTCTACCAGACCCTCTCGAGTAGTTCCTTGTCTTTCTTGGATTGGGGAGCCCAAAAGTGGACTCAAACAGTCCAGATGTGACCTCACCAGGGCAGAGTAGAGGGAGACGATCACCTTCCCTGACCTGCTGACAACATGAGAAGAGTATTGTGGAGGAGTCGCTTGTTTCACTGGAGAGGAGCCCGGACGGACACTCACCTGGGGACCCCCTGTATCTCTCTTTGCGGGTGGCTGCAAGATACAGTTCTTTTATCCTCCCCTTCCTTTTGTTTTTATTTTTTTCCCCAAACAACTTTCACCATTGGAATTATTTTAGTTACTGTATCCAGTAACAAATCCTTGGACACGTGAGCCTGTCTCAACATCCTTTGTGCAATTACCTGTTTCTCTTGAAGACTTGCAGATTTGCAGTATCCCATCCCCTCAACTGTTTTTTCCCTTATTTGCTAATTTGCTCACTAAATAATTCTGGTGAGGTTACAGCCAGGATGCATGAAACTGTTACAGAGAGGGCTGTTCCTATAAATGAAGGCCAGAAGGATAGTTACGACTGTGCACTTCTCTGCTGTGCTGTTTTTAGTAACAGTTCAGGCTGCTGTGTTGTAAGAGGGACTTGGAATAAGTTTAGTAATGGTGTGCCAACAGCTGATTATCTGTGTGTTTGTTGGGGTTTGTTTTCTGTAGTGTGGGGGTTTTTGTCTTTAAACTGACAAGATACTTGTAGTTCTGGGTAAGACTGGAGTGTGCTTTAGTCTGTTCCAGGCTTGAACAGTGTTGAAGTAAAACCTGAAATGACAATGTGGTTTGCTTTAATGAGTTGTGGGTTGTTGAATATATTGTATGATCTTGTACTACTGTAAGCCAAGTGTAATTAGGATGTGAATGTGCATGCATCACCAAAATACCCCCCAAATACTCAAGGTCTGGTAATCGTTTGTTAGATTATTTCTCTTAGTTGCCTTTTTCTATTGTAAAATTGCCTGATTTGCCTCAGTAAATAAATGTTTCTTTACAATTTCTTGTAGATTCCTGCTTCAGTGTCTTGAGGATCTTGACGCTAATCTACGGAAACTGAATTCGCGTTTGTTTGTTATTCGTGGACAGCCAGCAGATGTTTTCCCTAGACTTTTTAAGGTAAATGCCTCTTGCAGTTGTTGTTTCTGTCCACAAATGTGACTGACAACCTTATTTCAAGTAGACATATTTCTTGTGCTATTTACTTCAGTGAAAGTTATCTATGAAGTACTTAACTATTCTTGCAGTTTCTCATTAATGTTATTTGTGTTTGTTTTGAATTTCCCCCCTCTAATGTATGTATCACCACCTGAACTGAGTTGCTTTTAGACTTTATTGGTTTTTGTTTCTTTCTTTCCAGGAATGGAATTGATTTCAAATGGTTTGCTAAGTGTAGGTACTGTCTATTTTAAAACTGCATTTTACTTTGCACGTTCCCTTTCAGGTTCTGTGCACATGAGTCCAGGTTCAAAGCCTGGCCTGTAAAGACAACGTTTGATTTAGGCCATATATCTGATGTGATTATTTTTAAGGTGATTTAATAAGCTTTCTTCTAGTAGTAGGCTTATTAAAGGCATATTGCAACTAAAAAGCAATTTCTAGTCAAAGTTTAAGGCTTTTGCAGGAATGGGTCTTATTATTGAGAAAATTAAAGCTCTGGGTGATTGTTACTGATACTAATATATCACCCATAGATAATAGTGGATTTAAGGTACTAATACTGTAATAGTACAGTAAAAAATAACACTTTACAGATTGATTTGAAGAGCTATTTCTGAATGAATGAATTGAGGTGACTGAAACAAGCAATGGTGTGGGGGGAAAAAACAGATATCCATCTTATTTAAAGAGGTCATATGTTCAAGATGTCTTCAAGACCGAGCTGAAAACTCAACCAAAACTTACATTTTCATCTTCATTCTTGTGCTTTAGTTGTGAAATGACAACTGGATGATACTCCTACTGGTCTTTCCTTGATTTCCCCTCAGTGAAGAATTTCCTGCAGGAGTACTGTGACATTAGGTGCTGCTTGCAAACCCCTGAATACTCAAGCTTCTTATATTCATCTGCCCAATTTAGTTTGATTGCATTTAAATGAGGGCAAAGATCTTGCTGTTATGTCTGTTGCCTTCTGGATTTGAGCAACAGGTTTTCTTAAATACTTTAATGGCTACTTTGGTAACTCTTGGTTTAGATCTTGCTACTAGGCTCATCTTTCTATGTCTAACAGCACTGGATTGTCATATTTTCAGGATACTAATTTTAGTGCTGAGAAGATAATGAAAATAACCAGTTATGTAGGTCGTGTACAGCTGTCAAAAAAGAACATTCACACCTGTCTATGTCTTCTGGTTCCTCAAATTACTTGTCTTTACTATGTATTGGTTCATTGAGGGGCATTTTCAGGACGTCCTCTATCCTCAGCCAAGTTATTGAAGCTCTTGAGTACTCCTTGACTTTGACTGAAATCTACCTGGAATATGTGTCTATCTCATACAGTTTATATCTCAGTTCTTTTACCAGAACAGTAGCTTTACATCAGATACAGTGAAGGGCTTATAACACTGAACCAAGCTTTTCAGATCATCCTCATTAAACATATCAAACGTGTAGTGATCCTGACCCCAAAGAACAAACACATGTGGAAAAGATAAGTATGGCTGGGAAAAGAATTTTAGTTAAGTCATGGTAGGAGAAGTGGATCTTCTGTAGAGTCTGGTGTCAGGACCTGTATCACAGATGCCAGCATTTCTGCATTTCCTGGGGATGAATGGATGAATGTATCACAGCTGTGTCTTGCTAAGGCTTTCCTTTTCACAGGCTGAAGGACAATTTCTTCAAAAGGCAGAGCACTAATCTATTTTTATCCTTACAAAAGTCCTCAAACACCTTTATGCTCTTTCATTCCAGTCTGGTTTTGATTGGTTCAGAGTCACAGAATATGCAGAGTTAGAAGGGACCTTTAAAGATTGTTGAGTCCATCTCTTTGCCCTGCACTGGATCATCATCAAGAGTCATACCATGTCTCCGAGAGCATCATGCAAATGCCTCTTGAACTCTGTTGGGCTTGAGGCTGTGACTTCTTCCCTGGGGAGCCCATTCCTGTGCTTAACCACCCTCTGGGGGAAGAACCTGTTTCTAATATCCAACCTCCCCTGCTTCAGCATCAGGCCTTGCTCTTGGGTCCTGTCACTGGTCACCACAGAGAAAAGATCAGTGTCTACCCCTCCAGATCCCCTCATGAGGAAGTTGTAACTGTGATGAGCTCTCCCCTCAGTCTCCTCTTCTCCAGACTGAATAGACCAAGTCCCCACAGCCACTCCTTTTATGGCTTCTCCTCCAGGCCCTTCACCATCTTTGTTGTCCTCCTTTGGATGCTCTCTAGAGGCTTTGTATATTTCTTATATTGTGGTGCCCAAAACTGCACACAATATTCAAGGTGAAGCCACACCAGTGCAGAGCAGAATAGGACAATTGCCTCCCTTGACCGGCTGGCAATGCTTTGCCTGATGCCCCCCAGGACATGGTTGTCCCTCCTAGTTGCCAGGGCGCTGCTGACTCATATTCAACTCTCCATTAGCCAGGATCCCCAGGTCTCTTTCTGTGGTGCTGCTTTCCAGCATCTCATTCCCCAGTCTGTACGTACATCTGAGGTTGCTCCATCCCAGGTGCAGAATTCAGCTCTTGCCCTTGTTGAACTTCANAGCACTAATCTATTTTTATCCTTACAAAAGTCCTCAAACACCTTTATGCTCTTTCATTCCAGTCTGGTTTTGATTGGTTCAGAGTCACAGAATATGCAGAGTTAGAAGGGACCTTTAAAGATTGTTGAGTCCATCTCTTTGCCCTGCACTGGATCATCATCAAGAGTCATACCATGTCTCCGAGAGCATCATGCAAATGCCTCTTGAACTCTGTTGGGCTTGAGGCTGTGACCTCTTCCCTGGGGAGCCCATTCCTGTGCTTAACCACCCTCTGGGGGAAGAACCTGTTTCTAATATCCAACCTCCCCTACTTCAGCATCAGGCCTTGCTCTTGGGTCCTGTCACTGGTCACCACAGAGAAAAGATCAGTGTCGACCCCTCCAGATCCCCTCATGAGGAAGTTGTAACTGTGATGAGCTCTCCCCTCAGTCTCCTCTTCTCCAGACTGAATAGACCAAGTCCCCACAGCCACTCCTTTTATGGCTTCTCCTCCAGGCCCTTCACCATCTTTGTTGTCCTCCTTTGGATGCTCTCTAGAGGCTTTGTATATTTCTTATATTGTGGTGCCCAAAACTGCACACAATATTCAAGGTGAAGCCACACCAGTGCAGAGCAGAATAGGACAATTACCTCCCTTGACCGGCTGGCAATGCTTTGCCTGATGCCCCCCAGGACATGGTTGTCCCTCCTAGTTGCCAGGGCGCTGCTGACTCATATTCAACTCTCCATTAGCCAGGATCCCCAGGTCTCTTTCTGTGGTGCTGCTTTCCAGCATCTCATTCCCCAGTCTGTACGTACATCTGAGGTTGCTCCATCCCAGGTGCAGAATTCAGCTCTTGCCCTTGTTGAACTTCACACAGTTACAGAATCACAGAATTAACAAGGTTGGGAAAGACCTTTGAGATCATCAAGTCCAACCTATTACCTGTCACCATCCCAGCATCTAAACCATATCGGTCAGTGCCTCATTGAGCCTACTCTTAAACGTCTCCAGGGATGGTGATTCCACCACCTCCCTGGGCAGACCGTTCCAATGACGGATCACTCTTTCAGTGAAAGTTTTTCCTAATATCCTGCCTAAACTTCCGCTGACAGAGCTTGAGATTGTCTCCTCTTGTTCTGTCTCCAGTAGCCTGAGAGAAAAGACTGACCCCTGCTGACTACAACCCCCTTTCAGGTAGTTATAGACTGTTGGTGATTGGCCAGTCCTCTGATTTGTTGAGGTCTCTCTGCAGGGCCTCTCTGCCTCTGAGGGAGTCAACAGCTCCTCCCAGTTTTGTGTCATCTGCAGACTTGCTTAATATCCCCTCCAGTCTTGCATCCAAATCATTTATGAGGATATGGAAGAGCACAGGGCCCAAGGTGGAGCCCTGCAGAACCCCACAGGTCCTCAGTCTGATGTTACCCCTTTCACTATTACCCCCTGTGCTTGACTCATGAGCCAATTGCCCACCCACCACATGATACATTTGTCCAGCTGTTTTCCTTTGTCCAGAAGGATCCGGTAGAGACAGTATTGAAAGCTTTACTGAAATCCAAAAATGTTACATCAACTGGTTTCCCTTGATCACCTAGGTGGGTTACCTCATCATAAAAGAAAATCAGGTTTGATAAGCAGGACTTTCCTCTCATGAAGCTGAGCAGGCTGTGACCAATGACTGCATTGTCTGTCAGGTGTTTTTCAGTACTCTCCAGAGTAATCTTCTCCATAACTTTATCAGGCACTGAAATGAGACTGATAGGATTGTAATTTCCAGAGTCCTCCTTCTTGCTCTTCTTGAAAATTGGGACCAAGTTTCCCAGCTTACAGTCAGCTGGAACCTCTCTGGATTCCCAAGACTGCTCAAAAATCACCAAAAGAAGTTTTGCAATGACATCAGCCAGCTCTTTGAAGATTCTTAGATGAATACCATCAAGGCCTAGAGATTTGTAGGTATCCAGCTAGAGCAGCAGATCCTGTACAGTTTCAAGGTTGACTGGGAGTTGATCATTCTCGCAGTCCTAGTCCTTCAGCTCAGGGCACTGAGACCCCCTTGGTCCATCATTCATGTTGAAGGCAGGCATTAAGCACCTTTGCCTTGTCTCTGTTCCTGTTTCTGAAGTGACCATCCTCATCCTGTAATGGGCCAATGATATTTCTACACTGCCTATTGCTATTAATATGTTTGAAAAAACTCTTTTTATTGTCTCCCAGATTTCTGGCAGCTTCAACTCCAGTTATGCTTTGACCGCATGAATTCTCTCCCTACAGCAGCAAGCAGCATCTCTGAATTTTTCCAATGTCACTCGAGCTTGCTTCCACTGGGCATACACCCTCCTTTTTTGCCTTTATTCCAAGAGAAGATTCTTGTTCAGCCAAGCTGGCTTTCTGCCTCACCTGATTAACTTCCAGCATTTGGGAATTGCCTGCTCCCGTGCCCCTGGGAGGAGATGTTTGAAAACTGGCCACGGCTGATGGACCCCAGCACCTGCAAAAACTTTCCCAGGAGACCTTACTTTAAGTAATTCCCTGAGCAGCCTGAAGTCTGCTCTCTTCAAGTCCAGAGCTGA